>CAUYRT010078980.1:0-36418 GCA_963574885.1 Lepilemur ruficaudatus
ACACAATCGACGATAATTTTAATCTTCCTTTCTCAGCAAAGGTGCTTAAAAGATAACAAACAGGATTCCTTGTCTTTATACAACACCGAGACCCTTGCTCAACGTGGAGCAAGCTGGGAGTCACGCACAAGGTTCTCTTTAGAGGCGACAATTTCGGTTTGGTACAGAGGCAAGTACGAAGAGAAGTGGGCACGTGCGTGGGGAGAAAGAAACCCACTGAGTTGTCCTGGCCGGCTGAAACCCAGCCCCATCTTGCTCATGTCCTTCAAGTTTCCTTAACCATATTTCTCACTTTTCTGCACTGAAGTCCTGTGAGTGGGAGAGAGACCGGCAGTGCATTTACTATCTCTGTGCCCAGTGGGTGCCACAGACCAAACCTCCACCTCGAAATCCCTTTGACTTCGGCAACATCACTCCGACCTCCCTCCTCTCCTCCTCGTCACTGTCAATCTTCTCTTGCTCCCCTTGTTCCATTTGCTACTTAAAAATCAGTGATGCTCAGAGTTCTGTCCTTGACTCGCTCCTTACACTCTCTAAGAAATACCGATCACGTCCGTGTCTTCCCATCTACATGCCGATGGCCCCCCAATCTGCAGTTCCAGCACCAACGAACTCACTTCTAGGCTCAATGAACTGTCTTCTAGATCACAGATTCAACCAATGACACGCCAGACTCCCATCTTCCCTGTGGGGGGACAAAAAACCACTTCTCTCTTTCTGGGTGGATCCTTTCATTTATCGGTATCCACCTGGCTCTCAAACTAAAACCCAATTTATCTCTTACTTCTTCAAATTCCAGTGAATCACCAAATCCTTGTGATTCTCCCTCCTAAACGTCTCACTAATCTGGTACCTCCTGTCCATCCCTTCCTTGGATAAAAAGAAACATAATAAAAGGGTCTTCTAATTAACTTCCTTTTCTTTGGTCCCTCTCTTTGTCAGGCATTCTATATACAGCCAAAGTTATCTTTCTGAAGCATAAATTACTTATGCCAATCCTCTGTGCAAATAATTAATCAGCTTTCAACTACCGACAGAAGAGAGGCCACCACATTTAAGCCATTTCTTTCTTCGACTTCTGTTTATGTCCTCCCCCATATCAAACTTCACGATACCCCAAAACTGACATTTCTCCTCACCGTTTCTTCTACCAAAGTGCCGCCTCTCTCTTCTACCTCACGAACTGTTAGCTATCCTCTCAGGCCTAATTCAAGTATCACCTTCCCAATAAAGTCTTCCTAAAATCACTCTCCCAAGCAGCATCGATTATCATCTCAGCACACCAGATACCTCAGCTGTATCACTAATCACATCTGAAGCTAGCTCCAAACACTGCTGCTCATCCCCAGTGGGCAGTCCCAGGAGCAGTAATTCTCTCCTAAACCTTTATACCACGAGAACTAAGTCAAATGCCAAGCACAGAGTAGGTGGACAAAGCACAGTTAATGAATGCGTGATGAGTAATGAATGTGTAACTATTACAGTATTCTTTTTCATTATTTATTCTAAGTGTTCAGAAAAGTCATACCTGGAACTTGGTTTTTATTTCAAACTATGTGTATTTTCAAATTATACATTTTTCCATGACAAAACAGTGAGAATTTACTCCATGACAAACATGATTGAGGGTGCAAAGCTGTCGCACGTGGCAGCAGGTCGGCTAAAACACTGGATGACGCTTGCTCATGTGGACATTAACTTAGAATCAAAGCAGTTTAGAATTTCTGGGAAGTCTGGAATTTCTGGAAATTTCTAGAAAGGGAGTACAAGCCCTCCTTTTGTAGATTAGAAAAATTAGGAATTACAAGAGTTAAATGACTTGCTCCACACCTTAGAACCAGTAGAGGAAGCTAGATCTCCCAATTTCAGGTTCAATACACTTTCTACAGAAAATAAATAAGCAAAAGAGCAGAAGAAAAAAAATTAAAGCCTCATGAATGTAAGTGCTACTCCGAATCCATGAAGAAAAAGAAGGTAACACCATGAACAAAATTCAAAGACATAAGCACGGGGTGAGCCCATATTCCCCAGGGGGTCACAACACTAAGGCAGTTCTGACTTACTCTGTTGGCTTCGTCAGCATCCTCTTCGTTGATGGAGCTGGAAGGCGAGGGAGTGGCCGATTTGCTTGCTGGAGGTGAAGGCGAGGTGTGAGGCATACTGGCACCTCCCAAGTTCAACCCCAACTGGGCACTGAGCTGAGACTGGTTGATGGTGGTGAGCTGGGCAGGAGGCATGATCCCAGAGCGAGCGGCATCGGTCATGTGAACGATAGACCTCATGATCAGGGAGGGGTCCTGCCGGTACTGTGAAACTTGTGTGTGGCTCTGATCCTAAAAAGGCAGAAGCGAAGGGGAGAGGGTTTCAATTTTCCCAACTATAAATAAATTCCTGATGTTAATAGCTCCTTAGTTAGGCTTGACCTGTGGCAATTTTGATAGGTTTGACCTATTGCAGGGTGATGGTGTCTATTAAATTTATTAAACATAAGGCTTCATGCCATAAGCTGAATAGTCAGAAACACAAAACCCAAATATATAGTCCATGCTATTTCACTATAGAACTGTCATTAATGACAGGAAGGAAACGATGAAAGGAAGAAGGAAGGAAGGAAGGAAGGAAGGAAGGAAGGAAGGAAGGAAGGAAGGAAGGAAGGAAGGAGGGAGGGAGGGAGGGAGGGAGGGAGGGAGGGAGGGAGGGAGGAAAGACTAATAGCAAAAGGAAAGATACACTTCCAACTCGTGCTTGTTACTGAGAAAACGGCTGGCAGGGAAAAGGCGGAAGCAGAGCCCGGACCCTTTCGGCTCTCCCACTGGTTTGCCATCCTTCTCACACACAGCTCTGGTTCCATTCCCCTTTATCCAGCTCCGTGAGAGAAGGAAAATCGGTTCTTTATTTTATCCTCCCAGGAATGCACAGGACACGCAGAGAGGATGGGCCAGAGAAACACAGAGCTTTGGTTTCACAGAGCAAACATCTGTTTGCTGTAGGGCACCCTTTCCGTCAAGTCCCCTGTGGTTAACCAGAGGGTCATGCTGATTCCAAATTACATTGTCAGTGGCATCTGGAAGTCATTCAAAGTCTTTTACATTGGATATCACTTTTTTCATTTAAACTTACTTTGTTTTCTTTTGTTCAGTCCACCAAGATTTAACGTACTAATGGGTTTTTAGAAATTATGTCTATAAAGGGAAGGTAGACATCATCAGAAATAGCTTTCTCTGAAAGTAATCACAGTTACCTTCAGAGTAGCCTTCTCTGGTTTTGGTAGTCATACAAGAAAGCTTTGGAGTCGTTAGTGCTGCTTCTTTCTTTCTTCCTTTTTTTAATTCCAAAGAATCAAAAAATGAAGACATGCTTTTCAAATGACTTACTTTAAGACATGTCATTTTGAGTGAGTCTGTGATTTTACTGAAACCAAATTCTCTTGACTCACAGTGACCCAGAATCTAATTTTATACACAAGCCTATGAATTCTTAACTGTCCCTCTTCAGAGTCCTTCTGATAAGGCTTATTTTTGCTCTTTAGAGAAGCAGAATGAATTGTAAATAACTAAACTGGAGCACTTGGGTTCTTAATATTAAATACATAAATGCCACTATATAAGAACTATTATCAAAGAAAAGCAGTTGAATAAATTATGGTCTACCCATACTACAAAGTGTTACGAAGCTTTTAAAAATAATGAATGAGATTTATGTGCATTGACCTAGAACATGGTTTCTCAATCTCGGGTCTACGGACATTTTGCACCAGATAATTTCTGTGGTGGGGGCTTGTCCTGGGCATTGTAGGTGCAGCATCCCCAGTCTCTACCCACTAGATGCTGACAGTAACTATCCTCTCTCCATCAGTCATGACAATGAAAAATGTCTCCAGACTTTGCCAAAATTACTCTCAGTTGAGAACCACTGACCTAGAGTGACATCCAACATACAGTAAGCAAAAAAGAAAATTACAAAATAATTATAGAGTACAGCTTCCTTTAAATTAAAAAAAAAAAAGTGTATCCAAACTGTTAATAATGGTTACATTATAAGGTGTAGGACTGTAGGCTGAGGAGGGGAGAGCCTTATCTTTTTCCATTTACCTGTGCAGGCTGTTTTGACAAGCTGTGACAAAAATACCAATCAAAATAAATAAACTAAAACTAAAACACCTCAGTCAGGAAAAACAAAAAAAGAAGAAGATAACACAAGTAGTCAAAACAGTGTGGAGCTAATTGCTAGAGATTAATATTAAATATATAAATTTCCCATTTCTTAAAAATTTCTGAATTATTAAATTACTGTGGAATCCCAGAGAAAAGGGTTACACTTCCTTGTCTCACTGGTAAGGTTCTCTCCTATTATTCCTAAAATATTACACTGTATACTGGCAGGGGTCCTCCTGCAGGCTTGTGTGACAAAAGGGAATTTTGTTATCAGTTTGTCCTAATTTTTTAATTGGCATTCTACCACATTTACCCATTTCTCTTAGAAAATTAGAGCTGTCTGTTCACTCTTCCACGATCTCTTTAAGTTCAACCACTGCTCACATCACTTCTATCTCCCAACTACTGGCAATTAAGCTATCCATCTTATTCTTAATTTTCCTTTCCATGTATGTCTTCCCTAATGCTTTTTAAATCTTATGTAAATCTAGATGTTTTAAAATATCTACAAGCAACTTTCAGGGTACATTTAAATTCAGTATTTTAATTCTATATATAATAATTCTATATATAATTGTATAATAATAAATTAGTTAATGAGCATGGCCTTGAAATGTGATAATCTGATTTGTACAGTTTTCTCATTGACAGAGGAGTTACTTTGCTCTCTTTGCTCCAGTGCCTGTGGAAATCAGCACACATAGATGCTTGACTGACTCAGCTTCCAGCTATAGCATTTCGGATGGCTCTCAGAGTCAAGTAGAAGGCCAAGGAGTATGTCTTCTTGGCTTCATCAGCTCTTCCTAAATTCCACCTACAATTTATACCTTTATTATGGATCTGGTTGCTTGAGAGCATCTGTTGATGGACAGCCAAGGTCCACTGTACTATTAATAAAAAGGAACCTTCACTATGTGCTTACTATACACCAGAATTTGTGCTAAGCTTAACATGCATTTTCTAATTTAATCCCCTAGATTGCTTTCTGAATTGGATACTATTACTATACCTATTCTTAGACAGACAAGAATGATTCTCTAGGCCACCAAGCTGGCTAGTGATTGCTCCATGGAAAACCTGTGCTGCCTCGGTGGTGGAGGTGTGAGCTGGCAGAAAGATGCATCGGGCTCTGGGGTCTTCACCACCATGAACCCCCTTTAACGAAATCAACTCCATTTCCATTTGTTTAATAACTCGAGAACCCCTCATAACATTTCACTACAAAAAATAGGGTTCTTCTGCATCGGGGACAATATGAAAACCATTTCCGAAGTATACTGGTGGTGGGCCAAGGTCTTGCCAAAACATAAGTCATCCATGCTGTTTTTAGATCCAAAAAGATGCTGGCCTCATCTTTCTTATCCCCTACAGGACAAGACACCAAGGACCTTTAGAATATTTTTAAGTAACCTCTGACTCACATAATTGATGCATCAAAATGTGCTAGCATTTACCATGGTCCACAATTATTCAATAATAACTTCCTGTGAGTGAGTTAATATAGTATAAGAAGACTAATGGTTAAAGTGTCTCTTTAGAAATTCAAGCTCCTTTAGGGGCCACCAATTATTAACAACTGTCTTGAGGGATAGCTCTAATCATTTTCTATAAAAAAGTAACCTTTAAAAGATGTTTCATTTGATCTTAGGATTCCCACTTAAAAAGGGGAAGATGTCAGCCCAGTTTATAAGTACTTATTGAGCACCTACCACAGGTCAGGCCAGATTAGCCAATGCTCGTATCTTTGATGACTAGAAAATTACCTACCATGTGATTCTTTTAAACATCACTCTACACAAAACCTAGAATTGACTAACAAATTTACTATAATAAAGGCCAGAATAATTTAGATATACATCTCCAGCATACCTCACAATTATTCCCAATAGTAATGATGTAATAAGTAAATGTATAACCATGAACATAGCCCAAAGAAATTTAATGTGTGCTTGTAAATATTATTTCTCATTTTTCATTTATTAAAATTAAGTCTTGAAAGATTTACCAGTGATCACTTAAATGCAAAGCAACTAGTTGGTTATAAGAGATCGCCACTGTCACATCCAGCAATAAGTGTTGAATGCTGGTAGCTCTTTTCACAATTATATTTTACATGTAGTGTTCATTTGTATCATATTTCCTAAATTATTCAGCATTTGGGAAAAATTCATTCTTCCTTGTCTCACTCTGTCCTCTAATTGATGATATTAGACAAAAGTTTCTCAACTTCAGTAGTACTGACATTTTGAGCAGGATAATTCTTTGTTGGGGGAGGGGCAGACGGTGCATTAGAGACTAGTTAGCAGCATCTCCAGCCTGTACCCACCAGGTGCCAGTAGCCAGCCCTCCCCAAAATGTCCCCAGACATTGGCAAATGTCAAAGTCTCTCCCATTTGAAACTGATGTATTAGACAAAGAGCATGAAAATCATCTTCTTTGGGGGTGGTGGTGAATGTCCAAGGCCCATGTTCTGTCCATAAAAATAGAAAGCATGGCATAAACAATACCATGAAGAAAATAAATGGGTTATAAAGAAGAAAGTTACTAGGGGGAGGATGACTACATGTGATTAGGGCAGGAGGAAGGGCCTCTCAGAGAAGATGATGTTGGAGCCAACACTGAAGGATGAGGAGGAGGGGAAAGCATGTTCCAGGCAGAAGGGAACAGCATGTGCAAAGTCTGAGTGGGAGAGAGCTTGGCATGCTTGAGAAATGGAAAGGAGGCCAAGAAAGCTGGGAGCAGGGTGGGCAAAGGGAAGAGTGAAATGCAATGGGAGTGAGGAGATGGGAATGGGCCAGATCGTGCAAGGTGGGAAAATCACGGGAGGCTTCCCTGAGAGGGTGACCCACCAAGCTGGGGTATGAGGAGAAGTAAAAGCTAATGAAGTCACATAAGAGGGCAAAGCATCCACAGAGAGATGAACACATGCCAAGCCATAAGCAAACACACCACGGATAAGGAAATGAGAGGCCAGGAAAGCACGGCTGGCTCTGAGGCTGGAAAGGCAAGTCATGGCCATAGGGGACAAATTTCATTGTCTGTTTTAGGAGGTCTGGATTACATTTGTGGTGTAGCAGGCTGCCATTGAAAGTCTAAAGCATGGTGTCTGTCCAGTGGGGTCATTCATTCCAATAAATATTAACTGCATACCTCATGGGCAGCCCATCTACATCAATCGTGGACATTTCTATTTCTTTTGGATATAAATGTACAGCCTAACCCTCAATCTATGATTGGAGAGTACCCCAGGATTAATTGTTGCAGTCACGAAAGTCATTCAGAGCGAGTGGGCCGTGGACCTCACTCACTGAGGGCTGTCAGGGCTCTCGAAGACAGGGAGGGCAGCGCCTCCCATCTGCCGCTGCAACCACAATTCCCGCAGGTGCTCAACAATGCCCATGGCTCCCTACGTCTCAGTGGGGGTGGGAGGGCTCCGCTGAGCTTGCGTGTCTCTCCACCTGATGAAAGAGCATCTTTGTCTTTTTTTTTTCTTTAAACAGGAAACCAATGAATGGATATTTCTGGTGGCAGTCTCTCATTTTCTTAAAGTGCCCGAAACCCAGTCTATTACTGAACATTAATGATTTGGGTGAACTTAAAAATCTGAATAATTTTAGGTTATAAAGGAAACTTTAGATCACTAACATACATGAAAAGCTAGAATCACTCATGACCAATGGAATGCCAGATAAATACCAACAAATGCCAGATAAATACAGTCAGTGTAAATACTGGAGCCAGCCTAAGGCTCTGTTTCTCTTACTTAAAAGGGACAGAGGAGAGATGTGAAAGACTCATTAGCCTCAAACTGAGACCTTCTTCTTGACTTAAGAAGGTAAAAACCTTCCTTGCTGTTTAAATCATTGTTATAGGACCATGTTCACACTTCATATGAAGATACGTCTCGGGAGGGTCTGGGAACAAAATAGGTTGCCTTTATTTTCTTAGCCAAGAAGACACTACCTCCTCCACATATATAAATCTTCTTCACTCATTCTTTCAGGCCTGGGGCAGGGCAGCCTTTACCGTGTGCTGCGTGCTTAGCAGTGTGTTGTTACCCACGCTCCAGTCTTGCTTTCTTTTGCAAATGTAAGATAAAAGCTTTCAGATTGACTTTTTGTTTTGTTTTTATTTTGGGGGGGATAGAAATGGGGTCTTGCCATGTTGCGCAGGCTGGTCTCAAATTCCTGCCCTCAAACGATCCTCCCTCCTTGGCCTCCCAAAGTGCTGGTGTTACAGGCATGAGGCACCACGCCCGGCCCTATCTTTTTATTTTCAATATTACACATCCTTATTCTATTTTACCTATTTTTACTCATTACAATGGTGCTTACTTCTACCTAGGTTGATTTCATCATAAAAGATTTTTTTAAATCTAATATGCAAATGTGTTTAATGCACCTTTTATCTAGACTTGCAAATAAATATTCTCTGTAATGATCCAATATTAGGTTTTCATAATAGAGGATAACATCTAATTAAGAAGCAAATAACCCAAATATATTAGAGAGTGTGACTAAATATATTTTCACTTCTTGAGAAATGAAGTGATTAAACAATTAGCACTAATGAAAATTACTTTGTATTAATAAGTACCAGAATAACTACAAATATGAAATGCAGGCCAGTAATTTTATGTTCAATTATTTAGTTACATCCTATAGCAATGCCAAAATTTTATTTCCAAATTAACAACAAATAGTTATGCATAGTTACTACATTTCTAACCCCAATAAACCCTGAAACAAATACGGTTATGCCAAATGCATACCATAATTACAGACCTACATACCATCAACTTTACATTCAGCAAAATATCTACGCTGAAATAGATAATTTTTATTTAATAACTACTCTCAGGGTTATAATCAAACATACCTACACATAAAAGTTTTGTGACAAAGTCTTCTCTAAAGCTAATTAATAGTTTCTTAGCGAAACAAAATTTTCAAGAGTTCATTATCAAACACTTAATGGTATTTTACTCATGTACCCTGTAACTGCTTTTGTTTTACCCAAGAGTCAGCTCCATGATTATTTTATTCAGTCCTAAACTAAAATTTTAAAAGAAAAATTCCACTTTTACAACTGTTGATACTTTAAGCCCCCTCCCCTTCTAAATTTAGCAGTCAAGTTGTGCTGTTAATAACAAATAATCCTCTTTGATTGTCCTTTCACTCACTCATATATTGAACAAATGAAATATGAATTGAGAGCCTAGCGTATGCCAGCCCAGTCGCTGTTCCAGGCCCAGGGGTGACAGCTAATGCAACAGGTGTGGCTCTTGCCCTCTGAGAGCTTCTATTCTGGTAGGGAGGGGACAGGTGGTAAACAAGCAACGGAGACCATTGCACAGGATGACAAGTGCCGTGAAAAAAGGAACAGGGGTAAAGGTATACAGAGTAATTCTCACCCCTCTAAAAAATATTTGAGCCATCCAGCCAGTTTTATTTGGGAATCCAAGTGACGTAAAAGGGTGTCTTTACTGTCTCTGAATCACTGCTAAGTAGTGGCCAATAGTCACCTGTAGATGACACACACGAAAAAGAAGATACAGGGAAATGAACCATAGGCAGCTTTCCCTTAAATGTTATAAATCAAACAGGTAGTCATGTATCACACTGCACAAGAGCTAATTGGGTTGAGTGGAAGTTTGGAACACAGTCTTACTTTAACAGATGACCCTGAAGTTAACTCAGCCCTAAAGTCAACACCTATCTGTTCAGTGTCAGTGGTATTTATAGACCAAGATGAAAGAATATTTATTTTAAACTCTGCACAAGGCTATTTGCTCCACAAAGAAAGGCAGCTCATAAAAGTGTCTGTGGCCTGGGCAGTTTTTGGCAGACAATTGCTATAGTAGCAGCTAAATTAAAGTTGACTTTTGACGCTAACATCTCCGAAGCAGTATTCAGACTCTAAATTTCTGTATTTGTGTATGGAAGAGACACTGGTAATCAAGAAAACAACTTCACAAATAGTATAATCAGGCTCTAATTATGAAAAACAATATATAGCCCTTAGTAGGTGTTCAGTAATATTTGCTGAAGGTTCATGTGGTTTCAATTTTATAATTTAGACCTCATACAGATCGGACCTATTCCATTCAAAGCATATTTTTTGCTTATGTAAACTGTGTCTTTTCTATCATTAACTTACAATAAAAATACTTTTTGACCATAACTTCACCAAAAATAAACATTACTGAAGTAATCATTCAATTTATATGATAAATTGTTGGTGCCCCCAACGGCTAAATGGTCACCAGCCTGTGGAATTTAGCTGTGCAGCCTCTGTTGACAATGGCAATGAACACGTTCATAACAATAATAAGGGCTTGTTTTAATAGAACGTTCCACGCATTAAACACACTAATGACCCATGAAATAACTGTTTTATCTGTAACACATTAAGCAACATTACTAAAAACAATGTATTAATTGAAAGTCTGCTATTTCTCTTAGTGCAAGTTTTTTTAAGTACAAAAATGGCATGAAAATCATTTTTGAAAACAAATATAATTCAACTTCCAAATTAGAGCCATGCCAAACAATGGTATAAAAACTTGCAAAATAAACTGGATAATTTCAGATGTATTATTTTGACAAATTCCCATTTTTCTGATCAAAAATGGTATCTGTGTGGATCATGACTTAAGAGTCTTATGAATATTTCGAAGGCTCATAATTTTCTTCTCTGGGTGCCTGTCTCCAGTAGTACTTTTTCTCTTTCCTTAACAGGTACAGATGCTACCATACTCAGACATACCTCCCTTACTTCCTTCTTTTTCAATTTTCTAACACTACGTTTGACATCGCTAGAGCACCAGTGTAGCATTTTCTATAAATATGTGCTGTTATAATTAAATCCAAGGCAATATCAAACAGAAAAACGTCGGTCCTCTAAACACGGAAATATAATGCATGAAGAAAAAGCATATGAATGATCAGTGTGTTTTATAAATTTTCTTTTGGGGGGCATACAAAATATCAGGCTAGAGACAATTATTTTACTGTCTGTTTCTTAGATATCAAAGAGAATTTTGAAATTCATCAAAGCTAACCTTCTGTTATGTACAACAGGCTAAGCTGAAAAGAATGTTAACAAGTTCAATTTTCATTCAATCAGCACTACTGCTCTCTGAAATGTTTCATTGCAGGAAAGAAATAAAAATAATCTATATGGTAATTATGAGGATGAATCCCCCAGTAACTTTCAGCTACATGAAAGGTCAGTTCTATTCAAGATATTTTATCAGTCCCCTGCACATACTCCTGTCCTGTCATTTTAAATCTGAACAGCATTTTATTTTCCCATTTACAGCTACCTGCAGAATTAAGTACTTAAGCCAAATAAGAAAAAAAAAAGAAATGTTGAATGCTGGCAAAGGCTATAATAGCACAGAGATAAATCGTTCATCTGCTCTCTCTCAAGCCTCTAGGGCTGCAGATTTTTCTTCTCCTGGTGCACTGTGGGTATTCAAAACTTGTTCAACATGATTTCATTTCATTTCAGGCACTGCCTGAGAAAACTAAATTACAGAATCAATCATACAGAAGGTCAGAGTGAGACTTCATTACAAGTATTGCATGCTTGCATGAATATCTTTCATTTATGACTGACCCAATATGTCACAATAGCTGTCTAGTAAAAATAATCCACTTTCTGAAATTGATGTACTACTGATGTCAATGCTACTCAGCGGGCTGGGCAGATTATAGAGAGGTGTTAAAAAAAAAACGCTTTGGAGCGCACACATTGTAGATTTTTAGAATTGCAATCTTTTATAGATTAAAACAATTTCCAGATGATCATCTGAACTGACAACAGTGCTTAGAGGTAACAAATTTTTAACCGAAATATAGTGTTGATTTTGACTTGCCAACCACATTTTGACAAGCAGAAATACTTGTTTGAAAATACACGTATTCACGACAAGCGAATCAAGGTTGTTCTTTGAAGTCACAAATGCATCGACATTCAATTTTTCAGCAATTCGCTTTTGAATACTAGGGCATTATTTGCATATTTTGAAATGTGAATGCTAATCATTAGACTCTTTTTAATCCCCCCTTTTTTGTTCCCGCTTTCTGCTTTTAAATATAATGGGCATAAATTTAAGGAAGATAAACATGTTGTGCTTGTTGCCAACAATAATGCAGCTAATCAGTAATGTGACAAACTGTCATTCTTTCTAAAGGAAAACCGATGACGCTCTGAAGAAAAGCTGGTTCAATACAACATAAACAAGCTGGCTTTTCTTCTTATAGGACAGTCCTAATTCACCATAGCAGTCCTTAACAGGCAGCCATATTCATTTGGATAATAAAACTTCTTACTTGCATAAGGTATGAAATATCCAACGCACACCGGGAAGCTGAATGCGTGATATATGAAGTATTATTTATTATTTTTCTGGTGACCTTCCTAAGGGAAATCTCCGAGGAGGCTTTTGTGGAGTATTATGATGTAGCTAGCCAACTCCATACCCGGAGGGAGATATAGAAGAACCTTGACATAACCTATTTTTAACCATGCCTCTGGCGATTCTGAATTCAAGTTTATAGGTGAACATGTCAGGCAGTACATAGAACAAAGCCAACGACACATTGTATTCATCATAATTCTGTCCTAGTACATTTTATTTTTTCCAACATTTGTGATTTAAAATCCCATGACATTTCTTCAAGGTGAAATTCTACTAGAATTTTCAACAAGATTAGTTTGTTTCAAGCCAAAATAAATATCACTCAGGTTCAGCAAAACTTCAAGAAGGCACCAATAAATGTGATGAAGTCCACGTAAATACCATGACAACAGTCTGCACTTAGCTAAAGTACCTATACTTTTAAAAATCAATGAAATAATTCAACTGCTTTAGTGATTAGCCATACATTACCAAAGCAGCATTAAAAATTGAGTCCTCTCTCCCAACGCCAGTCTGTGAAAGCATTGTTCTTTAAGTGTATGTGAATATCATAATTATTTTATGATTCCATCTTTAGTTCTTTCCAATATAGTAAATTCAATTGACCATGAAATGAAATTTCATAGTCAAAATGCCTCCTTTACACTTTTTTATAGCAGCAATAACAGTTTTATAGCTTTAAGGCAAGGTAATTCATCAGATGTTTAATTTAAAGGCAGATTCTTATATTATTAATAAATATTTACCAATTTAATAAAGTACACATTTTAGCATACATTATATGGTCTTTTAACTATTTCTGCAGCTTAAATGAGCCTCACTGAGCACCTATGAAAAACGGTGAACCCTGGCAAACTCCCTTGGTGACTAAATACACCCTTTTTATTTTTATTGTTTTCCAGGCACAACACTGCAAGCCCGGCTCTAGGGGAACGGAGGGATCGAGCCCTCCATTCCAGTGTCAAAGGGACTAAAATGTAAGAAAGTCCACAGGAAACAATTACTTGTGAAGTTGAATAGCGTTTATGAATACTGAATAACCATTTCCTGACTGTTCACTGCATTCTCTTCTGACAAAAAAGTAAAAATAAAAACCCTGATGTTCAGCTCAAACACAAAAGATCACAAGCAAGGAAAATTACGTTGCCGCAATCCTATTTGGGAAAGTAATCTTGTATTTCAGAGAGCACACCGATTCTTTGCACCGCTAATCCACTACATATTTTGCAATCATATGTTGTTATCTGGGGAATTAACAATGAAACCAGTAAACATCACTGGCATGGTCCTAATGTGTGGAGAAATATGTAAACAAGCAATAGGATTTGTTTTTTTGTTATACCAACACATCTGTTTAATTTTATCAGGGTTTAAAAAAAAAGCACTATAAACTATGAATCTTGTTTTAAAATGTCTGCTTAGTACCTCACCTAGATAGACGCAAACGTATTATATACTATGATGGAAAAAAACCAATCCCAGCAGAAGAGTTTAAAATACTTAAGCAGATTTACTCTGGTGATTGCTGACTATAATTGCACACTAAGAAAAATAGAACCAAAATTATTGCATTAGTAGTCTTGGCTCTCTGGAGTGCCTTGTTCAATGTTTATGATAATAAATAATGCAATTAGGTGTATTTCACACAATAACCTGTTCTATATTTTCCTCTGCTGGTTAAAAGCAATTATTTTTTCCCCTTTCTCTGTATCTACAGGTTCAAAACTCTATACTCAATTATGTATCAATACAAATAATTAAAGACTAGAAAAGAAAAATTCCTCTATGCCCTTTGTCTGTATTACAGTTTGATATTTCATTTGGGGTAGGAGCAAATCATGTACCATAAACTTTATGTTATAATCCAACACATTCTAAAGAACTAGGCACTTGATAAGGGCTTTCATTTCTAAAATCTCGCCTGGTCAAACTTTCAACTCAAGCATGCCTCTGTGTTAAACCAAAGGCAAGGGAAGATTGGCTATTTCCAAACCAATGATTCAGACTTTTTAAAAATCATTTCAAATCAGCAGGATCTTGTTGGGTCATCCTCTTTCAGGTGACTGCCAACCAACCTGATATGATACCCTCTTATTCAAGACCAGGTATTGATCCAGTACCTGCATTTAAAGGGCACTAGAAGCAACAAACCACATGTCCACCAGTAGACAGGCAAGAGCAGATTTCAGAGCATGGACTCTCAGATCTGAACCATGATTAGTATAAATGATAAAAAATACTTTCAAGCAATAAATGCAGTGCCTACCATATGCAACCCACTGCTATGAAGCACGCCATCTTGCTCCACGAGATTTCTTGAGATTGTAATGGAAGGGAGATCCAGGCTTTGAGGGGGAAACTGGGGCGTGAATTCACTTCCCTGGGAAGGCAATGGATCGCTGAGGGCTTGAAAGGGAAGCAGTACATCCGGCATGCCCAGGGCGGGGTCTGACTCCGGAGGAGGCGTGATTGGTGGGATTTCAAACTCCTCATCCCCCAAGCTTGGAGTGTGGAATGTCTGCTAAAAGGAAACAAAATACAGAAATCTTCATATTCTGCTCCTGTATCTTATTCCTCCTTAAAGGGAAAAAGAAAGACTTTGCATGAAAACACTACATCTCTGGGCCAAATATTTATTTCTCAAATGAAAACATCTTAAACACAGATTTCCATATATAAAGTTTTGCTGATCATTCTGATTAAAGATTTAAGTCTCATTATCATATGGTTTTAATGGAGTATCAGTATTAACAGTTTTTTAATGCGCACTTAATTAGCAACATCTGTCTTTGTTGTTAGTTGGAGCACATAACAAATTGCTACTTTATTGATATGTTAGTGAAACAGCTCAAACCGCTGACACTATCCACATGCTTCATAAAATGCTGACAATTTTGTGGCGTGTGTGTGCGCGCACACACACACACACACACACAATTAATCCAGAAGTGAACATTACACATATTTACTTTCTGCCACAACATATAAAACAAGTAATATCAAATCTGTGGTTTGCGTTCTTAATTTCCATATTGGTATACTCCCAAGTACAATGAATGCTTCTTTGGAAATTGTTAACTGTTTGTAATACAACACTTTATATAAGGATTATCATAGCTCATATTAAAAGGTGCCAGTACTTTTATTTAAACTATAAGGAGGATTATTTTCTTTTATATGAACATTTTAGTATGTATTTATCAGGACATTTTCTACCAGTCTTCAAATTTTAAAGACTACCTAGAGAGCACAGAGCTATATTGATATAGACACACTAACTACATTGATACTGCTTATTTACTTAGACAAGTGTTATATTTCAAGACCTAAGTAAATCTTAATGCATTGTTTTTCTCCACTGTTACTGAGATTCTTAAAGGCAATGTTTCAAAATAGGGCCTTGCGATGTCAGTCAGGGCTGCCTTGGTCAACCACTCTAACCATCTTTCTTAAAATAGAACTTGGATTTTTTTGGCGGGTAGAAAGAGGATGTCAAGATCTAGAATATTTTTTCAGTGGGGCGAGGGTGGGGGACCACTCAGATACTTTTTATTCCTAGCTCAGAGGGTCAGAGTTAGAATTCATTTATTATTAATAGTATTTGAAAGAATGAACTGGTACAAGATAATTTGAGTGCCATCATCAGTTAAGAGAACTAATTAAGAGCTGAAAATCATCATTCTTCAAACTATCAATCATGATATAACGTAACAGCCACTTAAGAGTAAAGAGAAACAAACTGGAGAGAAAAAAAAAAAAGCAACAAAAAGCACTTCGTACACATAGAACCTGTCAAATGTTATTTGAATCTCACCAGAAAAAAAGAGGTCACAAGCTCTGGCTGTCCATGGGCGGACAACTGAATATCTTGAAGTTCTTAGCAGATTTGATATACATGAAACATTGTAGTATAATAATACATTTCAAAGCCAGAATGAAATATTGGATTTTCTGACATATGCATTCTAATAATGACCCCAAAAGATGTCAATTTCTAACTGTGGTACCCTGAGTTCTCAAACACAAAGGGATGAATTGGCCACAAACGTGGTTAGCTAATGAACGTAACCCCGTGGCTGCATTTGCCGTTATTTTGGCGCTAATGCGGTCTAGTAACAGATGCAACTGTAATTTGTGACTCATTTGCTACCCCATTACTGCTTAATGAAATCTAACATATCACATTAACAATACGGATAAACACTCATTCTTGATATGTGGCATTTGGCTGTTTTCATTACCACTGTAATTAACACTTGAAATATTATTTCAATAAATATTTAAAGTACTTTAAAAATGGTCAGGGTAATCATGACACAGACAGAAAACAGAAAGCAAATGTGTGAATTTCAAACACAGAGTATCCTAGTCCCTGTAGTGTTATCTACAGGACAATATCTATGCGAAGGGAATTGGTTTCAGGCACAATTTAGACTTTACAACATACAAACCTTAAGTCTTCCTGAATTAGTTTGCACTCACTAAAATGTTAAAAAAAAACAAATAAATTTACTTTTAATGCAGTGATTGGGAAATTAGGCACATGCTATAATGCAGCATTAACATTTACTTGGGCTTTATTTTTTGTTCAAGAAAAGATGTATGGAGAAATCATGATATAAGATTACCTCTTAAACTCCAACATAAAGCATGTCTTATGCTAGGCACTCACAGTGAGGAAGGTTTTCATTTTTATTTTTGTTAAAGTATACAGAGAGATGTCTTACACATAATAAGTCCCTATGGTATGATTTTTTTAAAGACAAATTAATTTTACATTAGAATTTAGTACATCACTATATCCTAACCTAATAAAACAATACAATCAAATAACATTATAATATATAACCAAGAAAATGCTAAAATCTTAAACTACTTTAAAGACAGGTAATATATTAAATCTAAAGTTAAGCATTCCTTAGATAAAAGAGGAACCTCAAACACTAGATATCCAAGATTATAAAAATAACCATGTATGACATCAACAACAACAACAAAAACACTGACTTTTGTAACTATGCCATATAACTAATATCAAATTCATCATTCAGAGTTTATGTGATTATTTTTTACAGATATTGACTTTTCAGTGTTTACCTTGAACATGTTAAAGTAGTATGTACATGGTTAAATACCATCTGTACTGAAATGTTCAAAACATTTGTTCCTTTTGATAAAAATGCAAATCTGGAGAACTGTTGTATCAACATATAACAGCCAATGTCTGACACGGTGAATTATCACAGCTGGAATTAAATTGTCTCTGAACAGCTGCTGGCAGTAGAGCTTTCATCAATGTTTGATTCAAATGTAGGGAAAAAAAATCGTACAGAATGAAACATCATGTTGTCCTTACAGATGGGGTTTGTGTTCATTATCACAAACAGCACAGCAGCCAGTGCCAAACAATATTCCCTTATCTAAGCTGTCTTCTTGGTTAGAGAGATGATGGTCACTATAAAAATGATTAATCTAGGAATACCCTTAATTCTTGATTCCCCATTTATTCTAATAATTTCTCAAAGTTAATTTCTTTCATATCACTTGCTTCCCTTTACCAAGATCATTTACGAAGCCATTATTATTTTTATTCTCTGGGGTCAAGCTAGTTCAGTTTTCTATATTTGAATGAATCTGGAAAATGAAGACTTTCTATTACATGAACCGCAAGAGAAAATGTTCCATTTGGACCAATTTCACTTCTATTTGATCTTGTTTTACAATCTTAAGTCTCATACAGTCTACCATTTTTAGGAAACCACCATCTTGATCTAACAAGATGTAGGTTTTTCTGGATGGCAGACCAATGAGACCCGACGACAGTCCTAACTCAATACTAGGAAACGCAGTAAAAATAGCAACAGGAAGACGATTTTTGCTCCATTTGCACCCATAAACTGAAGTCAAACCCAGAGCCGACGTGGTGCTGCATTCAGATACCATCACCCAGATTTCACAGCTGCAACCAAGTCTTGGAACATGCCCACTCATTCATTCATTCAATAAATATCTACTGAGTACCTCCCATTGCCAGGCACTGTGCTACACTGGGAGGATCTAACAACAAATAAAACACTCCTTTCACATCACCCCACCCAAACCCCAAGAAACTACCACACTGTTCCGTCACATACTTTCCCAAACCATAGCAACTTAATGAAATTATCCCTGAAGATACCTGAAGTTAAAATGTTTTCTATTAAATGTCGCTTCTAGACTGGTCTGTGAAATGACCACTTATCTGCTTCGATACCAGTATAGTCTGTGTGTGTTTTAACATACTGTCTTATATATTTATTTTTGTTTACATATATATTTTTCATCAAGAGATTTGTATGACACTATTAACATTCAGTAATAGCCTATGGACACGTGATAAAGACGTGTCAGGTTATTTTCTTTTCCAGTAGGCTTTTCTCATTTCTCCTCCACAGCCGTTACCTTGTGCCACGTGAGAGAGAGATAAATTCAATACTTTGTTTTTCCCTTGCAGCCTATTAAATTATCTAAATAACACACAAAACATGAACAGACACATTAAGACGGACACCTACCTCACTGGCAGCAAAGAAAGCGTTGTTCGCCTCAGCCATATTCATGTAGTTATTATTATTTCCAAACTGAAAGAAAACAGATTGTTTTATGTTAATATGAGGCATAATAAAGAATTCTGGCTGTGGTTTGGAAAGAATGCTGCTGTTACAAGATAAAGGCGGGGGTTTACTCAGACCAAATGCAAAATAGGACAAAGGTTTCAAAGCACCATGCTAGACTGTCAGCTGGTTCCTGCAGAAAATAAAGCACAGAGTTAAGATAACCCAATGATTCTAGAAAATAGTTTTGTTTCTCATCGAGACTAATCGCAAAGGGAGAGGAGCATTAGGCCCACTGGTCACTAATGTGTGTTGTTTATTGAGCTGGCATTTGTCAGAGGTTAGAAGGAAAAGGGTTTCCAAGAAAATCACCTTGACACATTTTAAAGCATGTTGGGATTTTATAGCTTACTTTTCAAGAACAGATGTCACAAGTGTGGGTAGGTTCAAATGTGGATTAAAGGGAATGAAATTCAATTCCCAGGACTCAAATTCTATTTTCTAGTGAATGGGGTGTGGCATGAATATAAATAAATAATAAGACTAAAGAATATTTGTAAAATCTCCAAACAGAGCTAAAAGTGATATCTATATCCATCAGAGCTGCTGAAAACAGTGATACTTAATCTCTCAATGTAACATTAAGTGCAAAGAGGTTTAAAAAATAAGCAGGATCCTATGAACACAGCAATTTTGATTTCATTCCCTAACACAATAGCCCATTCATATCATCACAAATAAGACTGTATCAGCATTTCAGACTTAAGCTCTTTACTTTTAGGGACCTGTTATCAAAATGTAAAACTTGGATTTGGGCAGAAATGTATTTTCAGGTTCAAATGGTCTAAATAGGCACATTTTGTTGCTTTAAACATTCTGTTATCGGTCTGGCAATATGGAAAGGCTCTGTGAGCATAATTATCTAGAGCTGTATTATTTTCATGATTTTTAAATGGTAAAAAGAATATCCTTTTTCTAAAACGTTTTATTTCCTTCCTTTAATGCATCAAATAAAACGTAAGTTTGGTCTCCGAAGGGTAAAATGTATATATCTACTTTTTAACATAAATAAAACTGCTAATTATTTAAAGCGAAAGGTACATTTTCCCCAAGGAGATGGATGGATGGGTAGACAGAGATAGAGAAATAGGTAGGTACACAGATACACAGACGCATAGATAAGTACAGAGAATAAACAGAATTTATATACAGATGCACAGATACGGAAGACTCACATAATCCTCCTCTCAATAAACCAACAAAACGCTCATTTCCGGGGGGCTCTCAACCCCTGACTCTGAACCTGTAGGACTCAACCCACAGCAGCGGGACTGACGTGCTACACTTTATCACGCCAGGGATCCCAGAACTAAGCAGCATTTACACGGGAGACTGTAATGGCTCCAGAGTGCTGCGAGGGTCTACAGAAGCACAATCCCACCCTGGAAAACACACCTAAATACACACACTGAGCCGCCACAAAAGCTCTCATTGACCACTCAGATTCATTTGAGCATCTTTATAAGGACTTCTGAAAGATGTATTTGTTCGCACTTAAGAAAGACCTTTCTCTGGTTTCTCTGAAGACAAGTGATATCAAAAGCATGTGCATGGGTGCACACGTGAACACACACACACAAACACACACACATTTTCCCCTTTTCTACAGTGTTAAACATAGGCAAGGAAAAGTATAGGTTTCTGTCATGAAATTTTTGATAAATTAATGATGCTAGAATTAAAATCTCAGGCCTCCAATCAAATAAATGTTCTTTCTGGGTATTTATGAGAACCTGCGCTGGCAACGTGAGCTCCATGCACCAACCCTGGCCCCTGAACCGCCTACCGGCCAGTATCACAACTTTAACGTTATTTAAGTGTAGGTTTTGTCGGGGAATTAGAAATCCATTTAAAGCAAACAGCTCATTATCAGAGAGTATTTTTTTTTTTAGATTAAACTCACTTATTATCTAATAGCACCTAAAACAACGAAGAAAAATAAAATGGCTATTAAACTAAGGGCCTAAACAATTCAAAAAACAAATTAAGCTTAGAGTGAAATAAGAACTGGGTTAGAAATCCTCTTCTGAACAGTTAGTATGCGAATGTAATTACTGAAGAAACTACAGCTAATCAGCTGTGAATTGTATCCATTAATTAGTATTTGCCCTGGAGAAATGAGAAGAATCAGTAACAGCGCTGGCACCGCAGCGCACTGATGAACACGCGGGCCGCGCGGCGTTTAGTCAAGCAGGTGGCTCCAGCGGTCCAGGAAATTTGAAAAGCTCTCACCTGAAGTACGACGCTGGAATGACAAAACCCTCCTTGCATGTCTGTTGTATCTACATAAGGCCTTAATTAATGGCTTTTAATTTGGAGACACTTGCCGATCGGGCGGGAACAGTTACAAATCATTTCAAACAGAAGTAAAAGGTTTCTATTCTGTTGGGGGTAAAATATCTCCTCTACAAAGGTGGCTTTAAATATTGACTTGTGGCAGGCAATGGTCATTCTCCTGCACAGGTGCCTGGAACTCTGGGTCAGGGTGGTAGGGTAGTCAGATAAAACACAGGACAGTCAGATAAATTTGACTTTCAAATGAACAGCAACTTTTCTTTTTCTTTTTTTTTTTTTAGTATAAGTATTCCCCATGCACTATTTGGGATGTACTTACGCCTAAGAAGGTATTCTTTATTTAGCTGAGATTCAAATTTAATTAGCTGCTATATATTCTTATTTACTAAATCAGGCCACCCCACCATGACACTTCAACTAATCAGAATGAAAGGCATGTCACTTTACATTTGATTACCTTATCTAGTAAGGGTAGCTTGATTTTACTTATTTTATTTTACAATGTGACCTGTGAGTCCTGCTTTACTTGTTTGGTGTGAGAACAGATCCAATTCTCAGAGAAAAAGTGCTCCTTTGGGGCAGATCTCTAATATAATGACCTCAGAACAATTAACTTTAAGTGAATTGTATACAATTAAATTTACTCTGTGCTCTAAGAGACAGTGACATCAGTAAACACATTATATTATAAAAACCCTCTAGGTCCATGGGGAAGGGTCCTTAGCTGAGTTCACCGACTCCCCCAGAACTGATGACAGTGCCTGACGTATTAGCAGCTCTCCAGTATCTGCTGAAGGGAGGGAGGGAGAAAGGCTGATCACCTCAAACTTCAGGGCACCCTAATCACTCATCCTCACTGGACTAACAACATATCACTTACTTTTTTGTTGTAATAATGAGTGTCTGGACCAGGGAAGCCATCTACATACATTATTTCATTTCATTTTCCAAAGTCAGACTAGACATATTTTACCAACAACCAGCAAGATAAATATAATTTTTATGCCTATTTTATAGATCAATAGACTGAGGTTTCTAGGGGGTCAAACCACTTGCCCAAGATCATATACACAAAGACAGAAGTCTGGCATCCTCCTTACCTCACAGTCTGTATCACTTACATTCCAATATCCACAAAAACTTGAATATTTCACTCACTGAGCAAGTCAACTTTGTTATCCATTTTACGCAAACCTAGAATTTCCCAGAGGGTATTTCAAGGTACCTGAATCTAGTAAAAATGCTCTTCAAGAAATGGTTCCACAGTCCAGTCAGTCTGGGAAAGGCTGCCTTCTCTTTGATGAGTCACAATGCCTGCTATGAAGTTAAAGGCTCTGAGAAGTCCCGCAGTTCATCATTTACCAAATACTACGTGCAAGGCATTAGAGACAAAATGGTGAAGAGATGACCAGGGTCCTGCTTGGATGAAGTTTACAGTTTTCTTTAAGTGGAGACATTTAAACAGCCTCCCCCCTCCCGACACACACACACAAAAAGCTGTGGATCACTTCCTTTTGTTTCTCCTACAATATTCCATGGGAACATACTTTGGGAAACTGTTCTAAGCCCTTTATTGACAATAATCTTTCATTTTTCCCTGAATCTTTCTTATAAAAGCTAATATCCTAATTTTACACCATGGTCAAATTTATGCATTTTATGAATTAACTAAGTAAGAATTTCTGCATTGTTCATTCTCAGTCACCTCAATTTGGCCTATTTCCAAACTTTCTGGATTGTAACCCTCCACTGATGTTCCTTCAAAGATTCCCTATTCAACCATGTAAGGGGTCTTCTACGTAATTTCAACCATCAAAACAAAAGATTGCAAATAAATTCAACGAACATCAGGTGAAACGGTTAATTACTCGGAAGGCACATACGGGCATTATGCAAGAAATCATCAACCAATTCCAACCGTTTTAAGGAGCACATACATGGGGAAATGGTCACTGCAAGGCCAGGGCGTTTGGCACTTAAGAAGTGCACTGGTCGTGACAGGTCCTTTTCCACTCTGATAGGCTCTAATAGATGTGATCCCCAAAGATACAGTCCCCGAAGATACCACTATAAAGCAGAACTAAATTACTCTGCGTGTCGAACTTCTGTATCTTAATAATTTCATAAGAGAACATCTTCATTGTACTTGGAGGTAGATTTGCTTTTTGCTGCTTGACGAGTAATTATAGCTTGGGCAAACACAATTTATGAAGGACATCAATTAAAAAGGAGCACGGTGGGATTTTTTTTGGAAATGTCTTAAAGACCATCGTGGTCATGGCCTGTCTGACCATGTGAAGTGCCAAAGTAAATTAACGCGGATTGTTAAGTCTGGCTAGTCCGGCAAAGGGTTTGGGAGAAAGTAGAGCAGCCGGGACAAAAACCCGTCTGTAATCACAAGACGAATACTTCCGCTCGATGAGTCCACACAACATCATTTTCCCTGAAATTATTTTGACACCCATGTGAAGAATTGTATAGGCTTCCCATAAAGCAGCATTAACTACAGGGTCTCAAACAGCTAAATGGCACAAATTTAATCCTAAAAATAAAAAAAAAAAAAAAAGATAATCCTTCAAATTCTCTTTTCTTTTTTCCCCATTAGATTTGTTAGCAGACACCATCCAATTCGATGCCTCGCTATGGACATCTGTCAAGCTGCTCGCACAGATGAGCTGTGCCATTACGATCGGGGGTGCCCGGCTCGGCCGCACGGGGAGGAGGGAGCACCGGGAGGTCCACTCGCTCTCGAAGACTCGAAGGTAACAATTCCCTGAAAGAGACCTCAGGAGAGATCACCGAGTTGCAACCACTTTCAGCAGGGGTCATCTGTTTCACGCCCAAAGGAGTGAAAACAAGCCCAATACGGCAAATGATAAAACACTGATGATGGACCTGGGTGGGTCTGGAGCACCGAGTCAGGAAACAGTGAATGACCTCATGAACAAAGACGGTCTATACCGAAGGGTAGGGGTTCAACCATAGTCTGGAAACAACAAACTGCAAACAATGGACTATGAGATGTATTCACAGGAATATGTATAATTTTATATATACATGCACACACAATTATGCTAATTACATATTAATATATGCAACTATATAAGTATATACACATACAAGGAATTACATGCACGCCTTTCCACATGCTAAACGCTCCTAGATGATTTCCTGAGCGCCAGAGGCACACATCCAGTTGTCTACAGCGCTTCCACGTGGGTGACAATGGGCATCGCGAACGTAGGTTCAAAATGGAACCCCCCATCTTCTCCCCCAAGCCTGCTCCAAACGTAGTCTTTCCTATCTTACTCGCTTCCACCGACTAAGGCAAAAAATATTCTTGAATCCGCTTTCTCTCTCTCCCTTCCCCCTATCAAATTGTCAGGAGGGTCTGTTGGCTTTGCCTTCCAATTATACCCAAGAAAGACCACTTGCCTTCCCCCTCTGGACCCCCCCCCAAGCCCAAGCCATCCAAGCCCTCCCAGACCTCTGCAGCCGCTCCCCAGCAGGTCCCTCTGGCTCTACCGTACTCCCCAATGATCCATTCTCGATGCAGAGCCAAGGCAGCCCTTTAACAATCTATGTCAGACCAACCACGTCACTTCTCTGCTCCAGACCTCCCAATGGCTTCCCATCCATGCAGGGAAGATGCCCAAGTCCTTATAAAGGCCCCAGATTCTCTTCTGACCTCTTAGCCAACGTTCTCCCCCTGGCTCATGCTACTCGAGCCTGCTGGCCTCCGTGCCTTCCCTTCAACACTCCAGACACATGCCCACCTCAGGGCCTTTGCACTGGCTGTTTCTTCTGCCTGGACTGTTTTCCCTTCAAATGACCCAGGGTTTGCTCACTCCGCTCCTTCGGAGTCTTGTCTCTAACTACTCTATCAAATTTCTCTGCCACCCCCTCCTCCACTTCCAGCACCTCTGTCCCTCTTTCCTATTCCATGTTTTCCATGAACATTTCCATGTCACGTAATATAATTACTGCCTTTCCCCCTGCACTACATGATAAGAATGTCTTTATCTTTTACACCGATGTCCCAGTTCCTACTATTTACTATTGGTAAATAGTAGGTGGTCAGTAAAGCTCTGTTGGATGAAAGCACAGATAAATTCCTGAATGTGAAGTGATGGTATTGAGAATTGTTCTCCAGGCTCAGGTAGGGGTGAAGGGAAAAACTCCCCCGTTGCCCTCTGAAGGTACGCTGAAAAATCAGCTCACAAAAGGCACACTAGTTGGAGAAAACGCACACAAACTTATTAGGTCACAGTTTTACGTGACATTGGAGGCTTCAGAATGAAGACTGGACAGCCGTCCCCACCTCCGTGGGGGGGCAGCAGCTTACATACCATCCTGCGGTTACAGAATGAGTGGGGGCCAGGATCCTGGCGCAACAGGCTATGGGAGAGGGGAGAAGGGGAATTCTGTGGAGGCGCAGTAAGGGATCACTGAGGAGATGTGGCCTGGGACAAAGTCTGCTGGGCTGACAATGCTTTGTGGGCAGACTTTAGCCTTCTTTCTATGGTTTGGGTTCAGTTCCCTGAAAACTCAGGGAAGGGACTGGAGGTGATTGTTTTTGTCTTTGGTAGGGCTGCGCTTTGGCAGATAAGGGAACTTCAGAGAACAACCTTATCCTGCGTTTTGGGAGAGGCGGTGGTGGGGGAGGGTGTGCCTCAAACAGACCCTGAAGCTTTTTTTCCCATTCAACTGGGACAACATGCTATGTTTTGGGGTATCGGTTTCTGAGCTCAAACATGCATCCGGACAGACTTACACGCACTTGAAACTCAAGTGTAAACAAGAAGCCCAGTGGCCATGACCATCAGTCCCTCCCCAAAGCACGTCTATGGGAAACCAGTGGTAACAGGAAGACTTACATATTCTAATAAAAGTAAATTTTTAAACCTTAGAGATACCTAGCTAAAAAAATACTTTATTTGAGAAAATGCACTAACCTCTTTACAGAAGAGATATAGAAGCCTAGCTGAGGGGGTGGGGAGTTAGGGTTGGGTGCCTTAGGTGGTTGCATACAAACTGCAATGAACAACATAGATTCCAGCCTGCAGGCAAGAACCCTGGGAGAAGGGACCCAGCAGTCTAATGTCACAAGGGCAAAGATTCAAGTGTTAAATTTGACAGCTGATTTTTTTCTAATTTAAAATAGCCTCTTTTTAATAAACTACTTTATAGTCTCAGTCAGGGTTTCTCAAAGTATTGTGCCAGGAGCCACACAATAACCAGATGCCTGTTAAAAATGCAAATTACCTGATCCCCACCCTGGATTTACTGCATTAGACTCTCTTGAGCAGTGGGACCCTAATATCTGTATTTTTAACCAGCTTCTAAGAAACTCTAAAACACACTGATATTTGAGAACTAATAGCCTAGCTCATGTTAGACTCATGTGGTGGACATTTCTTTTTTAAAATAAACGTTTTCTACACATCTTATGGAAATGCTGACGTAGCACAAGCTGTTTTGTTTATAGCGATAAAGGCTTAGCTCAAGTATTTACAACCTCTTCTCACCTTCCTTGCTTACAGGGAGATGCAAACATTTGTGAGGTGACCATCCACCCCCTCTCCTACCCTTGTCACCAGGAGAAAGGACAGAACATCTGAAGTTGGATCAAGTAGGGGAGACAAGTTCCACTGTTGGATTTTTCAGCAAGCTCTGTGGACCCACACAAGTGACAACAATACCTAAACATATGGACTCCACTCAAACACGGAGGCCTTTGGATTTTCATGATCCGGACACATTCGAGTCTGTGAATCGCATAACCATCTGGACTAGTTAAAAGTGGCAAGAAAAAAAAAACACCCTCTCAAACCCAACTGCACTTGTTTAATATCATAAAAACAAGTATAAGTAGAGGAGAAGATACTAAGGTTTCAGAATCAAGGGTTTTTTGTTTTTTTTTTTTTTTTTAGCAAAAGTGGAGCCATCTTTGGGACTGGCCAAACCACCTGTCATCACCAGTGTTCAGGGAACGGGAAAAGGCCACTGTGTCTCCTTCAACAGACACCAACAAAAAAAGCCAATGGTGACACATACACTGTGATGTGACCACACCTTTTGTGTTAATTCTGGTTTGTTTCTCCCCTTTCCTCCCAAAAACCTTACCAACACTTAAGTGAGTCCCTATGAGATGCCAATTCATAGGATATATTTGGAGAATGTATCTGTAGATGCAGAGAAATAGAAGATCATGATTTTTGATTTTAAGGGACGATAACCCAGTTGGGGTGATGAGACCAAAAAATGTATCAACCTAACGGCCAAGTGGGTGGCAAACGGCCTGCAAGTTTAAGAGGAGAAGGAGTCAACAAGGAATGGCTTCTCAGAGGAACAGGCCTTGCACCAAAAAAGTGGGCAGAGGAGAGGGAGTCCCAGGCAAAGGGAAGGGAGTGAGTGAAACTGCAGACCTCACTGTGCACGAGCAATCTGGCTGCGGAAGAGGGAAGTCAGCTGGGAGAGATGCTGGGTAGCCAGGCTCTGGTGGGCCTTGAAGGCCAACCGGAATATTCCAAAACGTATTAAAATAGGACGGTCCAGGAAGGAGTTTGTTAGAGGGAGGAGGTAGAGAGAGAGAAATAAAACCCACACTTGAGCACATCGATAATCTGAGGTGCACAAGAGCAGTCCTGACAGAGACCAGGGCAGAGGCCAGTGAAGAACACGTCCAGGCTCGCAGGAGTTTGCAAGCGTCTCGAGTGGGCAGGGGCAACAGTGGCAGGAAAGAAATACGGGTGCCCCTCACCAGGAGTCAGACTAATGGCTGCGAATTCCAATCCCACCACCAAACTAGCTGCGGGATGGCAGGAAGCCGCCTCCCTTGCCTTAAGGACAAGTCCAAATCCCAGCTGAGCCACTTGCTAGCTGTGTCACCAGCCTCCCTCCATGTGCTTCATTTTCCAGTTTGTACAACAGGGACAGGAACAGTATTTGCCTCACCATGGAGGTTTTGAGGATTAAATGGGTTTAGTGCACATAAAGCCACTTTTTCTATCTGTACTAATGGCCCAGGTGACATTTCAATGCATCTCGCAGAAACCAAAACAGACCAAGCATATCTGTTTTACAAACAGCTGTGGTTTAAATGACAGTGCAAGAGAGTTTTACTACTTCAAGAACTTCAGTGGCTTCCCAAAGATACTTAGAGTAAAATCCAAACTCCTTGCCGTGGGCCCCAAGGCCCTCTATGATCTAGCTGCTGCCTCCTCTCCAAATTCCCTCCTAAGACGGCTGCCCCTGCCCACTAAGCACCAGGCACACTGCACTGGCTGTTCCGCGGTCCCTTCTCTGGGCCACTCATCGCACCTGCTGTTCTGCTTGCCTGGACCACGCTCTCCTCCCTCCTTGCTTTTGTAGGTTTCTGCTCAATATCTGCCACTTGGGGAGTCTTCCCAGCCCAGCTTAACCTAAAGGACAAGCACTCCCCAGTCTCTTCCCGTCCCCCTCCCTTTATATCTCATCAGATATAAAGTCACTTACCACTGACTGATTTACTGCACTTATTTGTCTGTTTACTGTCTACCTCCACACTAGAAGGGACCGTCCATTTGTCTAGTTAAATGCTGTTTTCTCTGGCCTCAGGACAATGTCTGACCCATGGTAGGTGCTCAGTGTATGTCTGTTGAATGCATAAGTAAGTTGAGTGGGCCCGGAGAGATCCAAGTCCCTGCCATTTACAAGCTGAATATCATCAAGTAAGTTTGCTTCCTGTTCTGTCTCCGAACTTGTTTCCTCATTTCCAAGGAAGAAAGGATAGGACTTTATGGGACCAGGTTGGGTGAGGAGAAGTGGGATGGTATAACACTTCCCAACACCCCAGAAAAGGGTCTCTTACAGAAGAGGCACTTGATAAATGTCAGAAAGTTGGGGATGGGAAACCTGGGAAAAATAAGAAAAATAAATGGGTCATTGAAGCATTTCATGTAGTTATTTATTAAGTACCTACTATATAAAAGACATAATAGTAGATATTGGGTTAAAAATGTGAATAAGACCCAGTTTCTACCTTAGAAGAACTCTAATGGAAAAAAAATAGATAGGAATCCACATGACAGGTGCTACATGAAGGATATATGCAAAGTACTCCCCCTAGAAAGTCAGCAGAAAGTTTCAAATGAGAGGAACCAATTGAGTGGGGACTTGAAGGATGTATAGGAGTTTGCCTGTAAAACAAAAGCCCTCTGGCAGAGAAAACTACTTGGGCAAAGGCCTAATGTCATGAAAGTGGGGCTGGCAAATGAAGAAACGGGGATGCATACATTCTAGGCAAAGAAGACAGAGAGAAGGCTGATACAGGAACCTGCAAGAACAGACTGTGGTTTGGGGAAGCTTAGCTTGAACACGCTTGTGGATAAAAGGAGAGTTGGTGGTGGAAAGACTGAACGCAAAGAAGAAGGAAGATCAGCCCACAATAGCAGAAGATAAAGATTCAAAGTATAATTTCCAGAAGGTAACAGTAATGTCCACTCTGTGTCTCTTCTACTGTATTTAGCAAACTTGTGGGCATCTCTGATAAAATGACAGCAATCTACAAATGAGATATGCTTTGTCTGTTTTGGTTTTTGTAAGAATCACTGAAATGACAGCCGAGAGTGGTCATTAGTCCAGATGGAAAGAGTGACTACTTTTTCTTTGATATCGCTAGAAGAAATGTAAAGACCTTTCTATGGCCCAAAAGATATGACACTAACATGCAAATTTCCATTACTAGCAGTACATTGTGGGTTTAGAAAGGGCTGTGACTCATGATAAATCCTAATATCACTGGGAGGAATATTGACTTTGCTCTCATCTGCCATGGACACTTTAGTGTGAATTAGTTTGTAGTAAGTAGTTCCACTGATGCACATAGTAGGTATCCCCTTCAAGGATGCTCAAGAAACAACTCCTTGGATAAGCCTTCCCTGGCACCACCTTCCCCGCCCCTGGCCAGACTGGATTCTCCTTCTCCAAGCTGCAAGGCAACCTGTGCATCACTCTACACTGTGCTAAAATGATCTCTTTTGGTGTCTGTCTTCCTCCTAGACTCCTTGGGGGCAGAGGGTGCGCCTCACTGGACATTGTAGCACCAGGCCTAGCACACCGTTGGTACTCAACTCATAATGTGATAGCCTCAAGGTCAACCACAGGGGTACATGGCAGCTGCCGTATGGTTAAAGACACGTGCTACTAAGCCATTTATTTTTCTGTGCACGTGGCTCAGTCCACATCCAATTCCGGTGACCCATTGCTATTATGGTTTGCCAAAGTACTGTCAAGCCGTAAAACACAATAGAAACAAAAGGTCATATAACATAAAATCGTAAGTTATTTTCCTTGCATTGCCAGACTTTGTAGTTCTTGCTGCCATCAAATGACTAAGGACCTTAGAGACTTTCTGCTGCAAACAAACTTTCAGGTCTCTAATGACATGACATATTTATACTGAACACCCTTAGTAAGTCTCCTGGGCATTAGTTCTTGCACATCCATATGAAATTTCAAAGGTAAAAAAGGAACAACAAACTAAGTAAAATGTTCCTCAGCATGAAAACCTTTTAACTAATTACAAAATTTCTTTAGTTCAAACTCTACTAACCAACGGTTAAAACCCATGTTCTCTAATTTTAATCAACCCCTCTAATTATGAGTTAGTATGAATTCCATCAGCACATCAGTGACTTCCTATAGTGTCTGCCATTCTTTGAGCTTCTAAAGTATAAAATTTAATGCTCTTAAACCACAACATATTAGTGCCAAAAACTAATATGCTAATAGTAGATGCAGATAAAGCTACAGATACAGTCATAAATATATGGGTACATAGAGCAGTGATTCTCTACTGGGGGCAATTTTTTTCCCCAGGGGACACTTGATAATGCCTGGAGAGAGTTTTTATTGTCATGGCTTCTGGCATCCAGAGGGTAAAGGCCAGGGATGTTGTTAAGCACCTGCAATGCACAGGACAGCCTCCAGCAACAAAGAACCGCCCTGTCCAAAATGTCAGTAGAGACAGAGAAACCCTGATATGGACTCATCCATATATTAAGCATAAGTAAGACATATTCAGAGTATTTTAAAATAAATATTACAGGATCATTGCTTCCACACTATCCAAACACCATCCATACTCTTTCCTCAAGTGGGCATTATGCTGCCTTTGGCTATATCTACTTATAAGATTATTGACTACAATTAAGGATTATATTAAGTGTGTTTCAGATAGGTATCAACTCGTTGATAGCTAGGAAGCATTGTTGTCAGCTAGGAAGCATTCCACTTATATAAATACCCAGTTGCTTTCTTTTTTCCTGCAGAGAATAAGCCAAGAGATAGAAATAGTTTAACATGTTCTTTTAAGGCTAACATTTTAAAAAAGATCAATAAACCTATAAATTCTTTCTTAACTATTGTTAAGTGACTCAATATGTTTATTTTCCAGTCTTAGTCATATTTGATAAGCCAAATACCTAAAGCCTACTTAACTCAGAAATCAGCAGCGATAAGAGGTTCACAAGCATATATAATACATAATCATTTAAACCAAACGAGATTACATATGAGGTCTATTAATTCACATCTATCACTGTTTAAGAGCAAGTCTCAGATACCTGACAAGAAATTATAAGAATCTATGAAACCACTGGTACCAGCCTGGCTACAGAAACATGTCAGGGCTAGTGTTTTACAGCGCAGTGGCAGAGAGCTTTTGCTCACGCTGCAAGAATATCTTGATTACATACATTTTTCTGTGATTTTATGATTGCCTGAATTCTGTAGGGACAACTTTTTACCAGATGGGTGATCACATAGCTTTCATTAGTTCTCTGTATTTTATCAGTTATGTTTATCTAAAATCTTTTACGAGGAAAAGGCCCATAGGAGGCCCTAAATCCCTCTTCTGCAAAGGTCAAAGGGCAAGATGGAAGGAAATCACATTCCTCCCAACCAATTATTCCAAAATCTGTAACTTCAGATTTTATATCTTATATTTATTTTAAAAGAAGGGATTTTTTTTTCCTAAATCTATATTTTAATTAGTTTGAATATGTGGCTAATGGTTTCTTAAACACAACAATAAAATAAAATCCCTTCAAAGGAGGAACCACTGGCTTTTATCTGGAAGACAAATAGTTGAATTCAGTCAAGATGTCAATGTTCATATGGTACAGGGCTCAAATTTATTTTAGCATTTTATATAAAATAGCTATGAATTTAAGGATTCCTAAAAATAAGGGAGGCATTTATTCTTGGGATCCCAAACAGTCATTTCTTATACTAATACATTCAAGATTACCTTAACATCTCCTTACATAAATTTAAAAAGATGTGATTTTACAGCAATTTGTAAGCAGCTCTTCTTAAATCATATATGAAATTTTACTCACTTCAGCAAAAACTGAATTCTATTCCAGAAGAGTGACTCAACTGTACTTAGGCAAATTATACCAAGTTGTAAATGCAAGTGACCAAAAGGGAGGTGTAGCAGATGTGGAAATCCTCAAACAGTCACAAAGGGATATCAGTCCGGCTGCATTTTAAGCTAAAGACACTACGAACACTATCTAACAATTTATGAACTCTCTTGACACGCCACAGTTAAAATGCCACATATTTGGGGAGGGAATGCTTGCTTAGAAACCTAATAAAAAGGGGAAAAAAAAGGCAAACTACCTAGCTTTAAAGTAAAATGTTAGCACCTTATTTACAGTGACTCTTACACAAAGTGCACATATTACCATACATACTGACTCCATTTATTCCTAACAAAAAAGAATTATTTTTCTCATTGCTACTGGTGGAAGAATATATATGGCACATAGGAAAAATTACTACACATTCCACAGTGCTGGTTAATAACTGAGGGAAAAAGTAGAATCCATCTATAAAGCCCATCTATAAATTTCTTTGGCCATAATAAAAATAAGTTAGAGGTATGATTTTTTTTTAAGAACTGCAGCTGCCTTCATATCAAGATTAATATTGAAAATAAAGCCCGTATAATAGGGCCCCTGGGATAAGTGACAGATTCCGTGAGGGACATCCATCTGGCACTGGCCACAAGCTGCTCCCTTCTCCACCGTGCTAAACATACCACGCCAGAACTATACCGTCACAGAAAACCACGCCTTCAAAAGCAGTGCATAGAGCCCACTCTGTTCAGTTTCATGTTTTAATGACTTCAGTAAGATTATAAAGAGGTGAAGTTGAATATCCTAATGAGAAAAAAATAAAACGGTGCATATAAAAGGAAAGCTCTCCACATAAAAGATCAGAATTCTCCATGGGAAAATAAGCCCTCCAGAGATAACAGGAAATACGTTACACTAAGGCAAAGTTCTTGACTCTTGCAAGAGCTGAGAAAACACCAGGTGCTTACCTCATTCCAGCACTGGACAATTATACACACCCCTCCCATGCCTTTGGAAAGCAGGAGCTAAAATGAAACCCTTGCATGCCTGCCCATCCCATTGTTGGGTAAAAGGTGAAGTTGCTTCCTCTACTGGACAGGGCAGTTTTCAATACAGGAAAAGTAAAGAGATGAGATTTAATTCCTAGTAGAGAACCTGCAGTTTATGCTTTATGTGGTCAACTGAAATTATCTACAGCCGTTGCTTTGTGAAACATATTAACCAAAGACTCCTCACGCTGGCCTTGAGAAACCAGAATGATGGAAAGTCCAAATAGTAACATGGAGTTTTTATAAAGTAGCAGCAGTTACTGAAGCAGAAAACATATTTTGACACTAAACAAAATGTAATATATTTCAAATGGCGCCTAAAGTTCATCAAACCTTATGGGCTCCGATCCTGTAGAGAAATTTCTTTAACTAAAATGAGGTCTTTCCAAGAGTTTTCTCGCATCAAAGAGAAACATTCTAGAAAGGTTGGATGTCTCAAATTTGCCGATTTTATTTTAAACAATTCTGTTAGAATGACAAAGGGAAATGGTCACAAGATAATAGAAAACCATGATTCAAAACCACATACAGTGTGATAGATTTTTTTTCTTCTTTTGTTTTTCTATGCTTTCTAACATCAGCACCAACCAGTTCTGCAATCAGAAAAATATACATTTACAACAGAACTGCTCAAAAAGGATTTCCTTAATCTCTATCAGCACAAAGCATGTCGATAAATGTAAATCCTGAGAATAACAAATAGCAATAATCAAATTTGAACGTTCGTTCATTTACTCATTCTTACAACAAACATATTTTGATCGACACCCATGTGCCAGGAAGTTTGCTAAAGTAGTGAGAACATAAAATGACCCCCAAAAAAGAGAAAATGGCCCCCACCTACATGGAGCATCTAGCCCAGTGCAGGGAAATAAGATCGTAATGAAATAATTATAGATATCCAAGAATGAGTGAATGAGTGAATGTTAAGCCTTACCTCTGAAGTATGCTGTGCGAGATGATGGTAGCATGAACTCCGGGGCCAATGGTGGGGAACAGAGCGAAGATGGGGAAGTTGAGAAGTGGAAGGCTCCCAGGGGCTTTCTTAGGACTGTTTTCCCTGGACTCGGCGATGATGAGTTGAGGGGGTGAGGGAGAAGGGACTGCCAAGCAAGACCCTGGGGTTTGGGGCCGGCATCATTGGCTACCTGGCAATTCATCGCCGCAGGGGAAGCTGAACAGAAATCAGTCTTCGGGCTGAATCATGGGTGCATTTTAAACACGATGGGCTTGAGGTGCCAAGAGATGTCTGCAGTTTACAGGACTATCTGGATAGAGAGACCTTTTTTTTTTGAAACCCATGGGTGCAGGTATTCAGTGAACTCATGAACATAACAAATGAGACTGGGAAGGGAGAAATCCCAGAGTGAAGTGAGAAGAGGCCCAGAGGAGAACCTGGAGGAACCCCAACACTGAATGACCACGATGTTGGTCCAGCTAAGGAGCCCATGAAAGGGTGGCAAGAGGTGTAGGAGGGAAGCCTAGAAGAGGTGACATCCCTGACGTCAAGAGAAGACTTCAGCAGGGAGACAGTGACCACTAACGTCCAATGCCGCAAAAGCTTGAAGCACGATGAGGCTAAAATATATCTGTTGAGTTTAATGACACCAAAGCCACTTAGCCATACATCCAAAGCACAGAGCAGAAATACAAGGGAGGGATAGCACCAGCTGCCCTCAAGGCGTTGGGAGGACAAGACAGACAGACATGCCCCTACACAGAACCATATCCCAAAGAAACTCAAATTCTCAACCCCAGTTTCAGTGGGAGAACAGAAAAGTGGCTGAGAGCAAGAAAGGTTGTGGCAGCTAAGGAAGAATTACAGCCATTAAGGAAGACACGGTGAGTGCCCACCACGTGATCTTGATTTGTTATGGGGGGGAAATAATAAGCATTATGCCCTCAGCATACAAATCATCCCAAAACGTCTGTAAATGAAAATTCCGTAGAACAAATACATAAAAATGATTTTCTTACAATAAAGCTGAAGAGGCATCTTTTGGGATTAGTGAGAACGGCCTGTTTGCCAATGAGCTATGACAATAGTCGTACGTTCCAGAAACTGCTGGTTTCTGGTGCTGGTATGCGCAGCGCCAAGCCGACTCCTTGATCCCACGTCGCTCTCCATAGGGGCCGGGGCCGCCAGAGCAGCTGAGTCATAGGTGACAAAAAAGTACAAAAGAAAAAGACATCCCCTTCATCATGAATGGGGGCAAAACAGAAAAAAATAAGCTTCCCCAACACCCTTTCGCTACTAGGAAATGTCACATGACAGGAGACAATGCAGATTGCTTTCACCTCGACACCTAATCATTCTAAACTAGGTATAGCTGAAAATTAAACACACACGACTTGAGCAAGAAACATACCCTCTGCCCCCAGTTTCATACACCCACATACTTTAAGTATGAGAAATTATCCAATTGTCTAC
>CAUYRT010078983.1:0-16675 GCA_963574885.1 Lepilemur ruficaudatus
ATGATTTTCAGTGAATTTACCGAGGTGTACAGTTAATCACATAAATCAGTTTTTGAGGAATTCCTTTCCCCTATTGAGACCCCTAATTCCGCTCCCCAACTACTTTTCAAGCATATCCCACCCCTCCACAGTGCCCCCCCAGGTCTCTCAGACGTGATTAACCTCACACTTCTGAATAAGGCTGAGTATATAGCACATATCAGGGCTTCTGGCAGAAAAAGCAAATTTGATCTTTCTCCAACAGCCTTATTATCACCTTGCATTCACCCTGAAGGTAACCTGGAAATTAGGGCTTGTTTTGTCCTCACTAAATATTTCAGGTCATTGAACTTGCTTTTGCTTCATTTTTTTCTGGCAGACCTGAAGATTATCCCACAAGGTAGAACAACTCATTTGACTTGGCCCCAAGCATGCTTCATACACAGATTTCCTATTATGAAGAATTCCAGTAGGACTCCCTAGGGGGGAAAAACACCCATTTTAGTTGGCACACACCAGAGTCACTGGAATCAGTTACTAAGTCACAATTTCCTTAAAATTTGGAAGGATTTTGGGATTGCTGTTGTTTTCCTGGTAAATTACTGGATCATACTGGTGTCTTGGAATAAAGCAACACATTTTAAATACAAGTTTCCATAAACTGTAACTCAACTTCCCGGGCCCCTGGGGGATTTTCACTGGCCCAGACTCAAGAAGAGTTTTCTTTTGTGGGATTGAAGATTTTGGAGACCAAACGTTTCCTGCAGATTTTCCTCTGCTTTCTGATCTCCACTTACCTCCTCCCAAAGACAACAAAGAAACTATTTCTGATTAGTGCAGGCAGCCAAGAGTGCCCAGTGGGTGTAAGGTGCAGGGTAAGGGAACAAGAGACCGTGAATCCAAGATTCTTGGCATTATGGTACCATTGAGTTGCCCAATGGCTTGAGTATGTTAACCCTTTGCTTTTTGGCTGGAATTTTAATTACTCCTCCTGGAGCTTTTCTGAAGAATTGATTTTTTACGTGGTGTTTATTCATATTCCAGAAACCAATTCTAACATCAAATAGGAGTGATGGTGAATTACAAGACAAAGTCTGCCCAAAGCACCAAATTGTCAGGCTGTGGCACACCCCAAGATTTTGAAACTACTTAGTTTGGTTGCTTCTCCCTGTAGCTTGTTAAAACCTGAACTGGGTGCTCTGGTTAGTGGTTTGGGGATAGAATTTTGGAGCTTTATTAGGAGATGTCCTGGCCTGATGTAGAGCCCACTTCCCCCAGCAGCCAGGAGCAGGGGAGCTGGGAGAGCAGGGTGCCAGCCACTTTCCATGTCCCTAGCCAGTCTTCTCTCCAGCATCCCTCAAAGGCTCTTCGGTTACCTTTAGAGTAAGTTTCCCCCACTTGACTAAGTTGCAAATGTCTTTGCCCATAATTTCAAAAGTCTTGTCTGAACTAGACTTTCACTGTTCCTTTAGGGTAGGAATCTTGTTTTCTCTCCGTCCTGGCGTCTTTACCCTCTCCCCACCCTGGGGCCTGGTCCCCAGCCAGTGGACTCTCTGTTAATATGAACTGGCACAGCAAGGTGATTAGGGCATTGCCTAGACATCTCCTGGCATTTGTCACCAATTATCCCAATTCTCACTTTTTGCATCGTCGTCGATGGATGCCCTCTGCAGATCATGACCCCAAGTTCAGGGTACAGGACCTGCCATGCCTCCGTTCCCCAGGAGATACCTCCCTACACTCCCACCCCTTTAAACTCCTAAAGCTCTCTCTTCTGAGCCCGCGGCTCCCGACTGGAGGCTGATCCGCGCCTGGGCTTGGGGACCATCAGAGCGGAGCCAGGTGGCAGCGGGCAGGGCGCATGGCCAGAGCGCCCAGCTCCCCGGGCTGCCTGCAGGGTGGGGCCGCCCTCGCCGCCGGTCCCCACCCCCGCGCCTTCCCCATCCCCAAAGAGGACACCCCTCCTTCCGCCCGGCCCGCTCCCCACCCTCGCGCGGCGCCGCCTCTGCCGCAGCCCGCCCTTGCCTCGAGCCTCCCAGGCAGCCAGCGAGCGAGGGGAGCGCTCTGGGATGGGACTTGGAGCAGGCGGCGGAGGAGGAGACAGCGGCAGCGGCGCGGGCTTCTTCCTCCGCTCCCACGAGCGATCCTCGAGGACGGCCGCGGCCCCCGGCGAGGCGAGAAGGCCAGAGAGGAAGACCCGGGCGGCCGCGCCCCTGTCTCGCTTCCCGGGCGCCGCCGGCGGCGGCGGCAGCTGCAGGTGAGCGCGGCGCGCTTTCCCCGGGGGGTCTGCGCGGCCCGGCGGCCCCGAGGTGCAGGCAGACAGACCGACAGACCGAGCCTGGGCTGGCTGACGCACGCGGGCGCTCCGCCCGCAGCTCCCGAGCGCCGTGGCTTCCCGTCCCGCCGAGGAGAGCGGGAACGGGAGGGCGCGCTGCCCGGGCCCCGCGGCTGGGAGAAGTCCCGCCGCCCCGGCCCGCGAGCAGGGCGCGCTCCCTGCGCGGGACGCTCCGCGCGGCGGTGGCCCCGGAGTGCCCCGTGGGGGCGCTGTGCCCGCGGCGGGGACACCCAGACCCGGTCGGTGCAGACCGGGGAAAGGGGCACTTGTTGAGCGGATATGCAGAGTGATTCCTATTGAACTGGCAGCCGATGAGTCCTATTTCGCCGCCTTCGGAGCCTGGCATTTTAATGCCGGTGTCATCTGGATTTTGTTCTTGGTTCGCCGTTGCAGCTAAAGCTCCAGCTTCGCTATATCATGGAAGAGGGAGAGAGAGGGGAGGGTATTTTGTAGCAGTTGCTAGAAACCCCGAGGACACTTTGGGGAGAGGATGGAAAAATGGGGACTGTTCTAGTAGGGTCTCCAAGACTGGGCGCACAGAAAGGTACTCTCCTCAGGGACACACACTCCCACCCTAAACAAACCCAACTGACCAAGATCCAAACTGTCATAAATCAGGAAACCACAACGCAGCTGCATGGAGTGCATTTACAGTCGTCCTTTGAGGAATGGGGCAGTCCCGGGGAGTCAAGAGGCTGCAGGGGTCCGTGGTCAAGAGCGGAGACTCTGGGGTCAGCCTGTCTGGGTCTATAGCCCAGCTATGAAGCTTACAGGCTTGATAACTTGGAGGTACCCAACTACTCTATGCCTCAGTTTCCTCATCTGTCTAATGGGCATGGTAATACCCACAGGGCTGGTAGTATTAAATGAGATGTGACAAGTAAAGGCCTTAGAATATTTCTTTTTCTTTTCCTGAGAAAGCCTCAAACTCATCTATCCTTAGAACATTTCTAGGAGCATCCTAAGGTTATGTGGTGAGCTCCACCACCTGTCTTTCCAGAAAAAGCAAGGACTGGTACAAGCGGTGAATTCACCTCTTCCCCAATTCAGAGAGAGAGGCTCTCCATGGACATGTGAGGGTGGTAGATAATCCACATGTATTTAACTAGAGTTTTCCATGCACAAGTCTACTGCTGCACAATTTTCCTGGCCTGCTTTCCAAGGGACAGCCTCACAAAACCATGTCAAGATACCTAGGTGGGTTTATGGCCTGGAAAGTTTCCTCTCGGCCCCTGAAGCTTGGTCCCTTACAATCCTCTGTTGAGAATGCAGATACTTACCTATCATTTTCCTCTCTGTCCACACTTAACTTTTATTCCTTTCAATAGAATTCAGTTTCAGGTCCCCAACTTACCAGGCCTCTCTTTTTTTTTTTTATATAAATCAGGGCTCCAAGTTCCTTGTTCCCAGAGTCCAGACCCAGACAAACTGGAGCCACCAAGGCCTGAAGTCACTTGCTGGAGGTGTCAAATCTGAAATACCCTTGGGCAGTTGTCATGCCCTATGCTCTTGTCAGCCAGCACCGTATGTCTTTGTTCAGCAAAAGGTAGTCGAAATGAGGCCCAAGATTTAAAGAAAAAGGAGATGCTGGGTGCAGAGGCTCATGCCTATAATCCCAGTGCTTTGGGAGGCTGAGGCAGGAGGATTAATTGAGGATAGGAGTTTGTGACCAACCTGGGCAGCATAGCGAGATCCAATCTCTACAATTGAAAAGAAAAGAAAAGAGATGATTGCTCCTTGAAATAGAGAGCCATTGGTTGTTCTGGAAAAGAATTCCACAGTTTGCCTAGAAACAGTTCTGGCTGGTACCTAAGAGAAAGCAAGGGGTGTGGTGGAGGATGGGAAAGGGGAAAGGGGGAGAGACAGGCTTAGGTCTCAGGAAAAGCAGGCCGAAGCGAGTGTGCGTAGGTGTAACACTGGCCTGAGCAAGGTGTTGGGGCAGGAGGCTGGACAGGCAGCGAGACAGGATATGCTGAGACTCAGTGGTGAATGGGTGAGGTTTAAGACCAGTCAAGTCAGCAGGGAGTCTCTAGGGCTTTCTCTTGTATTTGCTGCCGTCTGGTCTGTAGCACATGCAAGGGCGTCCTTTCCTGGGATTCCTTGTCTTCTAGGGAAGCTAAGAAGGACACCTCTGTTTAAAGTACAGGCGGGGCTAACTCAGAGGGTCAGGGAAGAGGGAAGTCAAAGCGCCAAGGAGAGGGGAGCGTATTGGTGCTGTAGCTAGTGCATGGTGCCAGGGAGAGCCTTCCAAGAGACCAGTTGCCACTTGGAGCTTTAGCTTGTGATGTCATCCTTGAGCCCTGCATGTGTCTCGGCAGACAGCCACCACTGCCTGAAGTGGGCTCAGATGGAACAGCGGGGCTGGGCTGAATTCCAGAAGGCTTGGCTGTTGCTGGTAATTGGTGGTAATGACTATGACAGTGACTTTGACAGTAATGAGAGGGAGTACAATAGAAAGTGTGCCGTGTGCTGTGGGGGTACAACCCAAAGCACACTGATCTTGGCTCTGGAAAGACCTTGGTTCCCACCCCACTCCCTCATAACTGTATATAGTTTGAAAAGTTACTTAGACTCACTGTGCCTCAGTTTCCTCATCTCTAAATGGGGGACTAGGATTGTTGGGAGAATTAAATTAATTAATACACGTTCAGCACAATGGCTGGCTCAGAGTAAATGCTCATTATTTATTAGCTATACTTACCTTTATTATCTGAGCCTTGGTTTTATCATCCATCAAATGAGTGTGACATTAGGTTGTAGGATATTGTGAGGATTAAATGAAGTGATTGATGTGAATTTATCCAACACATTGGGAACAATTTAGTAAGTACTCGAAGTGAGTTGACCGAAACTGAAATTTTCACAAAATCCCTGCACACAAAAATAAGTGGCTGAGCAGGTGAACCTACTAACATTTTTGGAACCTTCTTCTAAGAGTATTGTCAGAAGAACTTCCATCTGCTTGTGAAAAGTGTGGCTCACTGCCCATTGGAATACCCTGTTGCTATTTTAGGTTATTGTACTAGTTTTCTGTTGCTGCTATCATAAATTTCACAAATGTGGTGGCTTAAAACAATACAAAGTTGTTATCTTGCTGTTCTGGAGGTCAGAAGTCTGAAACGGGTTTCACCGGACTAGAATTAAGGTGGCAGCAGGGCTGTGTACCTTCTGTAGGCTCTAGGGAAAATCTATTGCCTTGTGTTTTCTGACTTCTACAAGTGGCTTGCATTTCTTGGCTCCTGGTCCCTTCTTCCATCTTCAAACCCAGTGACATAGCATCTTCCAACCCTGCTCCCTACTCTGACTCTCCCATCTCCCTCTTACGAAACCCTTGTGATTGCATTGGGCCCACCTGGAAAATCCAGCTTTATTTCCGCATCTCAAGATCCTGAACTTAATCACATCTGCACAGTCCGTTTTGCCATGGAAGGTAACATAGTCACTGATTCTGGGGATTTGGCAAAGACGTCCTAGAGGGGCATTATTCTTCCTGCCACAGATGGTTTTGGGGAAACTGATCTAAATCAAAGGGTTTTAGCTCACTGCTGTGTAGGGCCTATCCCTGCACCTACCCAATTAGGAGAGCTTGTTTCCACTTGTCTTAAAGACAAATTCAAGAGCAGAGGGGTCAAGGCCATGGGCCATATCTGCCTTTGTCAGCCTGGGACTTCTCTAGACAGTGTAGAAGTTGCTGCTACTTCCTGTCCTTTCTGGGCTTTCTCCCTTCCTTTTTTTTTTTTTGAGACAGAGTCTCACTCTGTTGCCTCGGCTAGAGTGCTGTAGAGTCAGCCCAGCTCACAGCAACCTCAAACTCCTGGGCTCAAGCGATCCTCCTGCCTCAGCCTCCTGAGTAGTTGGGACTACAGGGATGTGCCACCATGCCGAGCTAATTTTTTCTGTAATTATTTTTTAGTAGAGACGGGGGTCTTGCTCTTGCTCAGGCTGATCTCGAACTGTTCTGTGCACTGACACCCAAATGTAACCAGAAACTGTGATTTCTATGATTATAGATTAGTTTTGCTCATTTTTGACTTTTCTTTTGTTCAATACTATTATGTTTGTAAGTTTACCATGTTATTGTGTGAAGCAGTCATTCCTTCTTTTTTATTGCTATGTATTATCCCATTGCGTGACAACACCACACTTTGTACTATTGTTAAGGGCCATTTAAGTTGTTACCATTCACTCTTAATTTTGCAAGGGAGTGACTACCTACCCATATCTCGGTTGTCATATACTCAGTTCAACCTGCAGAAATTAAGAGACGTTGTGTGGAGTTACCTGGCTGCAATGGAGGGTAAATGATGAAGAGTGTGTGTGTGTATGTGTGTGTACGCATGCACGTGTGTGTTTTGCCAGGGTTAAGGTTAACATGATAACACAGGGCTGGATTATGGGGCTTTGAATGCCAAGTTAAGCAGTCTAGATTTGATCCTACTGGTATGTAGGAGCCCTGACAGTTTTTGAGCAGGATGGTAGTAAGCATGATATTGTGCTGGGAAGACTGAATTTAGTGCTGGTCCCAGATGGGTTCAATAGGAGAGACTTAGAAGCAGTCTATTAATTAGGATTAAGTTCAGCTGCAAGTTATAGAAAAAATGAAATGACAGTAGCTTAAAGAAGGAAATTTATTCCCAAGCTTCTGTGCCTCATTGCTTGTAGCATGCCTGGCTTCCATTTCCATGCTGCTTCATCCTGCATCCAGATGACTGCTGGGTTTCCAGCCAGGATGTCCTCATTCCAGGCATTAGGAAGGAAAACACAAGGAAGACCCCCCATCCCCTGCATTTAAGGACACTTTTCAGAAGATGTACACACCACGTCTCCTTCCATCACGCTGGCCAGCACTTAGCCACTTGGCAGGGAAGAGGGGGCGCTGGGACTCGTGGGCTTGTTCCAGCCCATCACATGTCCTGTTGCAAAGTGGAGTTCTGTAACAAAAGAAGGACAAGGACGGCACTGGGGACAGCTAGCAATCCCTGACAAGGACTTCTCAGTCTCTGATGTGAATAAGGGCCAGGTTTAGAGCTGTGACTGTGGTAGGAAGGGCAAGGGGACGTAGGAGACATCACAGGCAAAAACCAGACAGGACTTGTGCCTGATTGGATGGGAGGGAGACAAGATATGGGGGGAATGACCGTATAACTGAAATATGAGGTGAGGGCTTTACCCCCAAAGCCAGTTTTCTGCAGTTAATCTTTTATTGATCAATTAGAGATCAGTCAATGTGTTTATTCAACATTTATTAATTTTATAAAAATTTATTTATAAAGTTCGGCACCCAGTACATGGGGGATGCAGAGATGACAAAGTGTAGCCCCCAAGGAATAGCTTACAGTCTAGGCAGGGAGAGGCCATGGTAGCATGAAAAATAAACCATGTGCTAGAGCAGGCTACAAACTCATTGTCAGGGGTGTGTAGAAAAATCAATCCTCACTGGGAAAATTGGAGAACATTTTACGGCGTGGGTGACGTATGAGCTGAGCCTTGAAGCCTGAATGAATGCCAATTTGATTAATGTAGAATGTAGACATTCCATTCCAAGCGATCAGCATGGATGAAGGCACCTAGCTAGGACAAGAGTCTGAGTTGTTCAGGCCCCAGCGGGGAGTCTGGGGTGGATGTGGGGACGCCATGGCTAGAGAGTCGGGCAGTGGTCAGTTAGGGAGGGCCTTGAATGTTAAGTGCAGTGAGGCCATAGACAGGCTCCAAACAGAGGAGGGGCAGGGCCATTAAGTGAAGGACGCAAGGCAGGGAGGGCAGTTCCGAGGCTCCTGGAAGAGTCTGGGTGAGAAAAGGCGAGAAGAGAAGCTCGGTGGCAGCGGTGGGAACCGTCAGGAGGCCTGGACGGGGGAGCCACGCAGAGGGGGAAAGCCAGAGCGTATGCACTCTCGACGGATGGCCCTGCAGAGGATACGTGGAGCTGGCTCCTGGTCCCTGGGCTGGGTGGCTGAGCAGATGGGGTTGCCTTGACTGTGAAAGGACTGGAGTGGGAAAAGATGACTTCGTGTCTGGGCAGGCTGAGCTGGCAGGCAGGCCGTCGTCACTGGGCGGAGGTTACAGACGGCAACGTCAGGTCAACATAAAGGAGAACCGAGGTCTGACATGTAGAGCCATCTGAATGCCATGCTAGCGTTGAGTCCTAGTGGAGGGTGGCTTCCCATTCGCGGGGGGTTCCAGCATTAGGTGGGAAGCAGGCGGCAAGGCCTCTGAGGTTTGCGCAGCTCCCGTTCTCGTGTGACTCCCTGTGAATGCGTGGAGCGGTTGGAGTGCATACCTGGGATGCTGACAGAGGGCCTTAGAGGGATGAGACTATTAAGCCTGATGACTAAGAACTTACAAATTAGGGGAATCTCTTTTTTAAAAAGTAGGCTGACTGCCTGAGAAGTGGCAGGGTGGAATCTTGGCTTTGCCATTCACTAGCATAGAGGTCTTAGTGTCTGGCCATCTGTAAATCTCAGTGTTCCGTCCATAAAATTAGGAACTCCTCCACCTCACAGCATGATTGTGGGGATCATGTGAGATGATAATGTGCAAAATACCCAGTTCACTGCCTGGCCCATCACAGGCTCTTAATAAATATTAGTGCCCTACCCCCTTTCTCTTCTCCTGTGGAGGTGGAGAAGGTTGCTGCCACCTTCTCCTTCGGGATAGCAGGGCCTTACAGGCCTATGGTCTTGTTTAGGTTGAGAAACACTGCTTCCAGGCCATGCCTCTTATTTTACTGCTAATTAAGCCCAAAGAGTTAAGTCACCTAGGTGAGGTCACAGCAGTGTGGACAGCCAGGCTTCTTGTCTCAAGGCGCACATAGCACACAGTGTTGGCTTTGGAGGGATTCTGCTAGCCTGTGGGTTTTCTTGCAGCAGGGATGTTTAAAGGGCTGTAGCTAAGACAGAACAGTCTCCTTCTCTGTCTTCCCCCAGCCCCTTGGTAAAGTTCAATGAAAAGATTCATTGTCCCATGGAGAGGAGAAAAATTGCTAAAACAAAAGTGAAAGCCATTGTATTATTTAAAAATATTCTTTCCATGTTCCCTAATGCTTTGTGGAATCTGTTCAGATTGAATTAACCTTTATTTCTCAGCACAACAATTTTTCTCATCTGCCCATATATGAAAGGAACCGTTCTCAAACGTCATTCCATTTTCCAGTGAGAAATGGATCCTGTTCTTTCAGTGCTAACAGCTGTAAACGCCAAATTGAGAAACAACCATTGAGACGGGTGCATGCACTGACTTATTTTTTTCTTGTTCCACTGTCATTGCATTTTTTTTTTTTTTTTTGAGACAGAGTCTCTGTTGCCTGGGCTAGAGTGCCGTCAGCCTAGCTCACAGCAACCTCAAAGTCCTGGGCTCAGGCGATCCTCCTGCCTCAGCCTCCCGAGTAGCTGGGACTACAGGCATGCGCCACCATGCCCGGCTAATTTTTCTATGTATTTTTAATTGGCCAATTAATTTCTTTTTCTATTTTTAGTAGAGACAGGGTCTTGCACTTGCTCAGGCTGGTTTTGAACTCCTGACCTTGAGCGATCCTCCCGCCTTAGCCTCCTAGAGTGCTAGGATTACAGGCGTGAGCCACCGCGCCCGGCCTGCCATTGTATTTTTTTTTAAAAAATCTATCTTGCCTGATATTAATGTTGCCGTACTGGTTTTATGTTGCAATGGCAGGGGAACAAGAAAAAAATAAGTCTATAGCTGATCCCCTATCACACACCCAGCCCCTGGAACCACTGGGCTGCTTTCTGTCATATAGTTTTGCCCTTTATTGAATGTCATATAAATAGAATCATTTAGTATGCCATCTTTTCCTGATATAACTGGCTCCTTTCTCTCAGCATAATTATCTTGAGCTTCATTCAGCAGATCCTTCCTTTAATTGCTGAGTGGTATTCCATTGTGTAGATACACCACGATTTGTTTATCCGTTCATCAATTGATGGACATTTGGGTTGTTTTAAGTTTTTAGCTTTTAGAAATAAAGCTGCTGTGAGCATTTGAGTGCAAGTCTTTGTGTGGATATGTTTTCCTATCTTTTGGGTAAATACCTGAGATCACAAGGCTGCTGGTAGGAGGACGAAACATCTGGTTTGCCTGGGACCAGAGGGTTTCCAGGATGTGGGATTTTCAGTGCATGGATAGTTCTGGGCAAACAGGGACAGCTGGTCACCCTGTACTATGCTGTTTGGGAAGTGTATGTTTATCTTTGTGAGAAACTGCCAAATTGTTTTCCGAAGTGACTACACCATTTTGCATTCTTATCAGCCATGTATGAAGGTTCCAGTTTCTTCACATCCTTGCCAACACTTGGTTTTATCAATTTTTTAATTTTATCTGTTCTAGTGGATTTGTCGTGGGACCTCATTGTAGTTTTAATCTGTATTTTGCTAATGACTAAGAATGTTGAACGCCTTTTCATGTTTATTTGTCATCAAAATATCTTTGGTGATATGACTGTTCAAATCTTTTGCACATTTTTAAGTGGGTTGTTTGTCTTCTTACTGAGTTATGGTCTGAATATAAGTAATTTATCAGATTTTTTTTATTTCAAAGTATTAAGGGGGTATAAATGTTTTTGGTTACATGGATCGCTTTTGTAATGCTTAAATCATGGCTATAAGTGTGCCCATCACCCAAGTAGTGTTCATTGTACCCGTTAGGTGGGTTTTTGCCCCTCCCCTTGTACCCCCTGAGATATATGTTTTGCAAATATTCTCTACCAGCATGTGGCCTGCCATGCCATGGCATTTTGAAAAAAGAAAGGTTTAAATACTTCCAGATGCTAATGTATACTTAAAAATTATGAATTTGTATGTCATTGTTTAATTATAATGATATTCGTAAGTAAGCATAAAAGTTAATTTCATGTACATTAAATGGCTTTAATAAAATTAACAATGCATACTGTCTGTTGATTGGTTTGAGTGCAGAATGATAATAATAACAACAACAAATAGCTAATGTTTATTCAGTAGTTTCTATGTGCCAGGCCGTGTTTTAAGTGCTCTCTATATATGGATATATGAACTGATTTAATCCGCACGACAACTGAGTCTATTGTTATCTCCAACTGCAAGATAAGGAAACTGAGGCCAAGAGAGGTTAAGTAATCTGCTCAGGGTTAGACAGCTAGAATTATTTAGTTTTGTTTATTTTCAACTCGCTACCCTTCACCTATTCTCAGTGACTTTGGTTAGCAATGGTGGCTTGAAAACACAAACACTTCTTGAAATCCACAGTAAACACAAACCACATGCAGTGGTGGACGTTTTTTAGAAATGCTAATCATCCACTACATCATATTCTAAATGTTTAAGTGCAAATGTGTCAGGGTGGAAGGGGGCCTTGTGAGCGTTTTGTATACGTTTGGAAATGAATGTGGACTTTGTGTCTGCTCAGTTAGGAGGCAGGGGAATAGCAATAAAATAATAAATCACAAAGAAATGATGTAACACGCATAGTGTCATATAAAATAAGGTGATAAATAGCACAAGAGCTCGAAAGTAAATAGTAGGTTTAAGATTAGAGAAAAAGCAAAATGTTCTAAGTTTTCTTCCTTTTCTCAAAAGGAATCTCAGAGTTAAAGCTATGAAAAGGGACCAGTTCAATTCGTAAAGAGTTTAAATAGTTAGAGTGGGTTCTGGAAATTCACCCCTCACAAGCCACGAAACCTTGGCCAAGGTACTTAACTTCTCAGAGTTACTGTAAGAATTAAATCACTTCATACATTTAAAGCACTTGGCCCAGGGCCTGGCATGTAGTAAGTGCTGAATAAACAGTCACTATTTTTAATATAATTTTAATGCATAGTAAAAAGTGAACTAGCTCAATACGTTAAGTGTGAAAAACTGTGGACTTTGAAGGTTGACTGGCTCAGGTTCATTTCCAGGTCAATTCCTGAGAGCAATTTGCTGAACAAACAGTTCACTAAATTATTGAATATTTTTTTAAGTTTTGGGAAATGGTCCCCGCTCTGTCCCTGCCTCTGACAGTGAAACAGCTATGGCCTTTTGTGAATTGACTTCTGAGAATTTGACTTTTAGCTAATTGAGTTTTCTGCTAATCAATGCAGGGAAAATTGGCCTGCTCACCCTGGGTTTGAATCCTGGCTCAGACACTTGCTTACTGTGTGTGACCTTGGGCAAGCCACTGAACCTTCCTGAGCCTTATGGGGATACGGGAATAATATTAGGTAATTGAATGATTTAATACACGTAAAGCATTTGGAATAGTGCCTGGCACATGGACTCAGTCTAGTATCAGAGTCCAAGTCCTTAACCACTGTGCCAACTCCCTCTTAATACATGTTTGTGGAAGACAGGGAGGCTGGGAGGCTGGGAGGCTAGAAAGGGAGACTGGAAGGTTGAGAGGCTGGGAAGGGAGACTGGGAGGATAGGAGGCAGGGAAGGGAGGCTGGGAGGTTGGGAGCATAGGGAGCAGGGAAGGAAGGCTGGGAGGCTAGGAGACTGAGAGGCTGGGAAGCTGGGAAGGGAGGTTGGGAGGTTGGGAGGCTGGGAGGCTGGCTGTATGATACTACCTTATTTCAGCTGTACATGAATTTCTTGGAAAATTTATATATATTAATTTGGGCCATCTGCTATTATTAGACTGAAGGAATATTGTTACTTGGAATTCTCAGATACAGTTTTTCCTTGTTTAAATCCAAGATCTAGAATGTGACTATGAATAATTAGTAATAACACTTAACTGATAAGAAACTTGAGAATAGATTTTTCTCCTCAAATTTTCCATTTAGTCTTACAGTGACCAAAGTGATGAAAAATTCCAACTATGCATGCCCTGCTTGGAGTATCCAAGAAGGACCTTCCAAGGGGGCCACTTACACTCTTAAGGGCCAAACACAAAAATGGCATTTTAAGTTCAAGTGGTGTGTTTGAAACCTGAAAAGGCAGGGCGGTGGGTCTGGAGCACCTGGAGTTCAGGGAGATCCGGAAATCTCACCCTGTTCCCTTCTCTTATATTTGTCTCAGCCTCGCCCCTCTTCCTGGTCTCGAAGATGGAAAAGATGCTTGCGGGCTGCCTTCTGCTGATCCTCGGACAGGCCGTCCTCCTCCCCGCGGAGGCCAGGCAGCGGCCACACACGAGGGCCACCTCCAGAGGCAGACAGGCGCGGACCCACCCCCAGCGGACCCACCCCCAGACGGCCCTCCTGGGTGAGTGAGGGGCCCCACCTGCAGAAGCAGGCAGGCAGGGAGCTTGGGGCAGTCTGGACGAGGGGACTGGTGTCCCTTGGGGAAGCTCTCCTGTCCCTGGGTCCTCTCTTGGGCGCGCTGGGGGCAGGTCTCATTGGGCATGAGTGCGTCTGGATTGGAGGATGTGGTTGTACTCCGGCTTTCAAAATAAAACCCAACCTTTTCTATTTTCAAGCCTTCAGTTTATTCTGAGGCTCATGACTTTTCTCCAATATGCAGGGCAAGATTTATCATCTGAAAATATCCTTAGTGGGTTTATCTGGACAAAGGTGTTATGAAAAATTTTTTATTGGATCTGGCCAGCTAGATCTGTTAATAATGCCTCCCCACATGGCAGCGGGGAAAAAGGACATGCACAGAGGAGCGGTGGGACCTTATGAGCTGAATCAAGATCTCGAGAATGGAATATGCCAGGGGTCTACTATTCTGGTCCAGTCTGGTCTTTCAAAAAACATTCTTGCGGAGAGAAACGAAATGTCATGAGAACACACAGACTATAGATGAATCGGCTGGTTCTAAACAAGGGCTCTGGTAAGCAGAGCATGTGGAGGTCCTAGGAGGCTTGACCGTAGGAAAGAGAATGGGCTTTGGCACAGACCTGAGTTCAAGTCCTGCCTCTGCTGCTTACCAGATGTGTGTTCTGAGGCAATGTAACCTGTGAGGTTCAGTTCCCTCACTTATAAAATAGGAACGTTAATGCCAACATTGGAACATTTTCATGAGGAGTAAATGAGCTAATGTATGTAAATTGTAGGTATGCAGTGAGCGAAAGCTTTATCACAACTGTCATTCCACAAAGTTCTCTGACGCTGTATTTTACGTTTATATCTTGTTGGCCAGTCACTAGAATCTGACCCTGTGTGAAGGGTACTGAGAAAACTGTGCAGGACCAGGTAGCCCTGGCCTTGCAGTTACGATCAGGGACCAAAGAGCCCTGTTTTGAGAGGTCGGAATCTTTACTGATGTTGACTGAGCAACGACTCCAGTGATATTGCGTCTTCCATGTCTGTGGTCTCCTGAGACTCCCTGTTTCCATAATGACGTAAATATGTAAAAAGGACTGGGAAATATTTAGTATGGTGATTAAAGGGTTTTTAAAAACAAGTTTCAAGATGATAAACATACCTATGTATATAACTGAAAATGTCAGATTTCTAGGTCATCAGCTGTGATTGCACAGTTGGGTTTCTGCTAGGGCTGGTCTCTGGATGAACCACCACACACTTACCCGGAAAAGCACCCTTCTTCTCTGGGCTCCACATCTCTCTCTCTCTCTCTCTCATACACACACACACACACACACACGCACCCAGCCTTCCGTGGTGTCAGCATTTCCGTCTTCCTCCGTCACCCTAAGGTCAGGCTCTGATGTGGTAACCCGTGTGTTCTGAGATAAGAGCTAGAAGCCTGTTTTGCCAAAGGTATCAACCCTGCATGAGCATTAATTCCTTTTCCTCATTTTGCTAGAGAATGCGTCAGGGACAAAGAGGAGGGTGGGACACAGCCTGTCTCCCCACCCCCAGGACTGGAAGCGGGCTTGCGTGTTTCTATTCCATGAGAGCCAGAGGCCACTCTCAGACTTGCTGGAGGGCTGCTTGGCTTGTGAACGTGGTTGAGTGGGAGTCGTGAAACCGGAAGGCAGACACTACAACCGTGGCCCGAGTCTCGAGTGCAATCTGCTTTGGGAAGCGTGCTCATTGGTAGTCCTTGCCCGGATCCTGTGACCTCTTCCTTCTCAGAATATGGTGTGCAGTGTTTTATGCGTGTTTGCTTTTCTTGGCGTTTTGGGGGTTTTCTTGTTCAGAACATTGCCTAGGCTGCATTTCACTTTTTTGTGGCAAATCATTTTGGCCATGTTTATGGCACCCACCAGCGTGCAGTATTTCTCTGGTTACTTGCTTGCAAGTGTGTCTCTGAAAGTTGGTTTACAGAGTAGAAACAACAGAATTGTTTCTTAGGTTAATTTTTTGTTTGAATTTTCTGGTTTTTAAGAAATGTTTACATCTTATGTCTAAATTCAGGTCAGAGTCTCAGTAACAACTTGAATCAGTTAAAAATAAAACAATGCATGTATTTATTCACCCGTCCTGTGAGTATCTCTAGGCCGGTCATTTGGCAGCCTGTGATGTCTGTCTTCGTGGGCTTATCTCTTACCTCATTCTGGAATGTCGACTCTGTGCCAGACACTGGGTGTTTAAGAAGATGAATAGGCACCATCAGGAAGTACACAGTGTGGTGGAAGAGACAGGCATGTGAAAAGATCATTAATTTGGTAGAATCGGTGTGCAACAGTAGAGGCATATCTAAGTTCCAGCTTAACTCTGCCTGATGCGTGGGCTTGGTATAAGGCAGTGGTTCTCAAGCTTTTTGGTCTCAGGACCTTTCCTTTTATACTCCACAATTATTAAAGATCCCAAAGAGCTTTTATTTATTTATTTATTTTTTGAGATAGAGTCTGGCTCTCTTGCCTTGGCTAGAGTGCAGTGGTGTCATCATAGCTCACCTCAAACTCCTAGGCCCAAGCAGTCCTGCTGCTTCAGCCTCCCGAGTAACTGAGACTGCAGGCATGTGCCACCATGCCCGGCTAACTTTTCTATTTTTTGTAGAGATGGGATCTCACTCTTGTTCCGGCTGTAGATTCATTTCTCATTCATTCAATCTGTCACAAAATGTCATTTGGGTTATATTATATATAAAAAAAAAACATGGCGTTGAACAGATACGTAGTTGGAAAAAGAAGGAGCATTTTAATAGCCTTTTCATGTATTTGTGGATATTCTTCTTTGATACTACACCAAAACTTGACAAATGGTAGTTTCTTAACGGTTAGTTGCAATGTGGAGTCTAAAACCACATCAATAAACTTCTGTACTCTATACACTCATGACAGAAGGACAGTATAAAAGACAAACATTAGTGTTATTATCCCTTTGATGGATCCTCTGAAAGGGTCTCAGGGACCCCTAGAGTTCCCCAGACCACACTTTGAAAATGGCAGGTTTAAGCCGGGCGCGGTGGCTCACGCCTGTAATCCTAGCACTCTGGGAGGCTGAGGTGGGCGGATCGCTCAAGGTCAGGAGTTCAAAACCAGCCTGAGCAAGAGTGAGACCCCGTCTCTACTATAAATAGAAAGAAAGAAATTAATTGGCCAACT
>CAUYRT010078984.1:0-16329 GCA_963574885.1 Lepilemur ruficaudatus
CGGTGGCTCACGCCTGTAATCCTAGCACTCTGGGAGGCCGAGGCAGGCGGATCGCTCAAGGTCAGGAGTTCGAAACCAGCCTGAGCAAGAGCGAGACCCCGTCTCTACTAATAATAGAAACAAATTAATTGGCCAACTAAAAATATATAGAAAAAAAAAATTAGCCGGGCATGGTGGCACATGCCTGTAGTCCCAGCTACTCGGGAGGCTGAGGCAGGAGGATCTCCTGAGCCCAGGAGTTTGAAGTTGCAGTGAGCTAGGCTGATGCCACGGCACTCACTCTAGCCCGGGCAGCAGAGTGAGACTCTGTCTCAAAAAAAAAAAAAAAAAAAAAAAGTTGTATCAAGTAGGGGCAAGAGTCACCTGAGTGAGATTTTTGGAAGACCATGGAAATGCTGTATTTAACCCCATTGTTGAGGTTCAGCATAAACTTGAGATCTGCTTAGCATGCCAAGCAGTTGGAAGTCACTGACTTTGTAATTTAGTGACTCTGAATACCTTTGGGTGAGAAACCATTCCTTCCCACCCAAACCTGAAGAAGAAAACAATCTCTGAGGATAACTGTGCACATGGAAAGTCATAAAACAAATTAACCCAGGATGATTGGGTTAATCTTGTCTCTCATTCTGTTCTCACATCATATTTTATGTGAGAAAGATGACTTTTATTTCCTCTTAAAAAAAAAACTGGGATATACTCATGTCCATCTTTATTAACTAATGTCAAATTATTTTCCTAAGGGTTATATCACTTTCGGTTCCCACCACTGCTGTCTTAAGTGTTCTTACTATTCCACATCCTCTCCAAAGTCTTGGTACTGTTAGTTTTTTAAAAATACTTTCTCGAAATCAAAACTACAATAAGATATCCTCTCACCCAAGTTAAAATGACTTTTATTCAAAAGACAGGCAATAATGAATGCTGGTGAGGATGTGGAGAAAGGGGAACCCTCAAACACTGTCGGTGGGAACATAAATTAGTGCAACCGCTATAGAGAACAATAAGGAGGTTCCTCAAAGAACTAAAAATAGCACTATCATATGACCCAGCAATCCCACTGCTAGGTATGTATCCAAAAGAAAGGAAATCAGTATATTGAAAAGATATCTGCGCTCCTATGTTGACTGCAGCACTATTCACAGTAGCCATGGTTTGGAATCAGCCTAAGTGTACATCAATGGATGAATAAAGAAAATGTACATATACACAGTGGGATATTATTCAGCCATGAAAAAGACTGAAATCCTGTCATTTGGAACATCACACATGGAACTTGAGAACGTTATGTTCAGTAAGGCAACCACAGAAAGACAAATTTTGCACGTTCTTATATTTGGGAGCTAAATATTAAAACAGTTGATTTCATGGAGACAAAGAGTAGAATGATGGTTACCAGAGGCTGGGAAGGATGGTGGGGACGGGGAGGATAAAGTAGGATGGTTAATGGGTACAAAAATATAGTTAGATAGTTTGATAGAATGAACAATATTTGATAGCGGAGCTAAGTGACTGTGGTCAACAATAAGTTACAGTGTACTAGGCTGGGCGCAGTGGCTCACACCTGAAATCCCAGTACTTTGGGAAGCCAAGGTGGGAGAATCGCTTGAGCCCAGGAGTTCAAGACCAGCCTGGGCAGCATAACAAGACCCTGTCTCTTAGCCAGGCATGGTGGCGTGCGCCTGTATTCCGGGCTTTGTAGGAGACTGAGGCAGGAGGATCACCTGAGCCCGGGAGTTAGAGGCTGCAGTGAACTATGATCGTGCCATTGCATTCCAGCCTGGGCAACAGAGCGAAACCTCATTTCTTAAGGAAAAAAAAATTGCTCCTAGGTCCATTTTAAAGTATAAATCAGGTTGCGACACATCCCTCCCCAAAACCCTCCCATCAGATTCATAATAAATCTGAACTCCTCTGGCCCTCCAAGCCTCTCGGCTTCCTTCTGACATCCTCCCTGCCTTGCTGGCCTTGCTGTGCTTTTAATGGGCCAGGCTGCTTTCCTCCTGAAGCCCTTTGCACTCTTGTTCTCTCTCCTGGCTCTCTGTAATTGCCTGTGTCTTTGTATTTGCCAATAGACTGTAAGCTCCCTGAGGACAGGGCTGGGTGTACCCTGTCCTGTTCCACACTGCCTCCCTCGCCCAGCGCTGGCCCCTCACTGTCTGCTGAGTGTGCACACAAGGTCCTCCAGCAGCCAGGTGGCCCAGGAGTACTGGCCCACATCCCTCTGATGGCACCAGGAGTGGGGACTGATGCTGAAGTGTGTGCCCTCTGCTGAGCTTTCTATATCCGGGTATACATGGGCTTATCCTGAATGAAGAGGGGCGATCCCAGTTAGGCTGCGGGCAGCTGAGGGGTACGGAGACTTAACAAGTGGGAATGAGATGTCTGAGGGTCAGCACTGGGTAACGTCTGGGAGTTTCAGTGCACGTCTAGGAGCCTCTGATGTTTTTTAGCCCGTCCCCGTGCCTCCATTTGCTCTGAACACAAGTGGAGCAGCTTAAGTTCCCAGGGACAGCCTGGACATGGGGTTCCCAAGGCAAGCGCCTTTGCCAGCTGCTCCACTTCTGTGCTCTTCCCAAACATGTTGTTGAAACTAGGGATTTTCCTGTCTTCCGCAGGCAGTGCAGTTACCTCGGGTGCCCCGTGTTGATTCAGAATCCCAAGGAGTCAGTGACTTCCTTGATTGAGCTGCTTCCTGTGCCAGCTTCTGCCTAGCCCCCGCCTGCAGCCGCCACAGTGGGGCTGCCCTGTCAGAAGCCAGGTGTGTTCCCGGCTGAGGCTCCTCACTCCCACCACTGGCCCAGCCTGCAAGGACTCTGCCTCCCAGGGCCACCTGGCTCAGGACTGGCTCTCCCCAGTTACCCGGAAGCTAGGGGCAGGACCCTGAAACGCCGAGTCCTTTTCCTTAGGCACTGGGCATGGCAGCGGGCAAAGGGAGAGTCGGCAGAGGCCATGACCTGGCTTCCTAGTTACAGACCATTCAGCCAAGGCGGTGCCCAGAGTGGGACCTGCTAAGTGGGCACAGTGGGACATTGGGAGAAGCACATCTGAGCCAATGCTACTGGGGTCTTCGTGGATGAGAGCCGGTGGGTGGGCCTCACTTCTGACCTTGGAAGCCAGCTCTGTGCCTCTCCTCCCCTCTCACCCTTGAGCCCTATAGTTCAAGGAGCTCATGGGCTTCTTTCTGTGCCCTGGCTGTCCCAAGCTCACCTCTACTCACAAGATTGTGGCCTTGGTAAGTTCCTTCTTTTTCATTTTTGATGCTGGGTGAGCATTGTTTTTGCCACCCAGGATAACATCCTCCTTCCTGCAACGTGCTAGTTCCATTCCCTGCTGGCTTTGTGGTTTGGCTTGGCCTTAGAAATTTGAGCCGCCACAAGTGGAGGGGACAGCTGGGTTTCTTGAACACAGAGCCTGAGGGACCTTCTCTGCAGCTGCTAGCAGCAGCCAGAGGACCCTGGAAGGGCTAGAGCTTCCGCAAGGAGAGGGAACAGGGCTGGGCTGTTGGGCCAGGGGCCGAGTCAGAACCAGGGCTTGCCAGATTTGCAGAGGGGGCCATGGGGAGAGGGGAGGTGGCCCGGCTCACAGGACTGTCGTGGGTGGGGCCGGTGTTCAGGGCTCCCCTCTCAGCGTGCTTTCCAGCTCTTGCTGAGGCTCCCCTGTGCTGGTGTAGTTTCAAGCTCCTTTCCTCTGGGCTGATACCCAAACTGCCCTGCAGGCAGCCTCCTCTCCCTGTTCCTGCCTGCCAGGGCGGCATGGGGCCTCAGGCTGCAAGCGCTCCCAGGGACCCCGCAGTTCACTTAGTCCCTAGTGTGCAGATAGAAGGAGGCAGCTGCCCAGAGGGCTAGTTGGTGGTGTGGTACCAAGCCCAGCAACCCTGTCTCCTGACGCAGCCCCATCCTCCCCCAGCACCAGAGCTGGGAGGATTGTTCATGGTTCACCAGGCTTACCCAGCAATGCCTTCTCTGTAATCCACAGCCGAGAGAGAGGGACAGTCACAGGGACCAGGCCCAGCCCATCCTTCTTTCTGGGCGGGGCCTCCCATGGGGCCTCCAGAGCACTGTGTCAGGGAGTCAGCGTTCACAGTCCCCTGGGATCTTCTCTGGGCCATTTTCTCTTACGTTTCACCTGAAATGAACTGCACATAGCTGGACCAGGAACTTTGTAAACCTTGTACTTCCAGGAACTTGCGAGAGACTCTGGAATATTACCCTATTCCTTGTTTGTTGCCTGGCTAAGAAGTGAGGACTCAGGGGTGATGTAGTCCGCCAAAGCCCTGGAGTCACCCAGAGCGATGCTGTCTGTGCAGAGTTAGAGGGGAGAGCCCTTGCTTTTGTCCACCCTCTGATTAAGTGGGCGTCTCCTCTACTGCTAGCTTTGTCCCTCTGGGACTTGGGGGTGGGGCTGGAGCAGAGCCTGGGTGCCTGTGTGACTTATCTGCACATTATTTTTCCTGTCTGCAATTTCAGGGTCGTGCTGCAGCAGCCTGGCGCCTGGCAAGTGAGGGGAACCTGCCAGGGGATTACTGTGCGCTAACGGCAAGACAAGCTGGCCTCGGGGGAGCGGGGATGGGCAGAGCAGCTGCCCAGCTTCGGCTAGCAACACCAGGGAGGAGGCCTGGGCCATGGCGGGGAGCTTGGCGCACGTTCGGCTGATGAGACGTGGTGGACGCGGCACCCCGCTGAGCAGCAGCTGTTCCCAGCACCAGAGGACCCCACCGCAGGAGCAGGAGCTTCGTGACCCCTATGCGACTGCAGCTGGGGCGGTGGCTACCAGAAGAAGGGACTAGCACCTTGGATGGGAAGCAGTAGGGCAGAACCTAACATAAGGAGGATCTTGGTCTCTATCGCAGCTTTCTGACACCCCCGGCACTTCCTGTTTTTCTCTTCTCAGGGTTGGGTCTGGTTCCCCTCCTCTGGCAGAAGGGTTGGGCCATCCAAGCTGGGGGTGACTCTTGCGGGGGACCCAGGCCCCCTGAAGCCCACGTGCTCTCTGCTGTGATTGGAGGACGAGGGCTTCCCCGCTGCAGGAGACGAGGGGCTGCCTCAGTGTCTGCCCATGAACCACAAGGACCCCAACTGCTCCAGACTGGATTGTTTCAAGCCACCAAAGAGGGGGCCCCCCAGAACCGGCAGCCAGAAATCCCAAGGGACTAGAGGGCTGGGATGGACTGACCTCCCCCTCGCCAGGGCAGCGGGAGAGGCAGAGCCTCTGTGGCCCAGCTAGTGACGGAGAGACCCAATGAAGCCCTAAGCAGGGGCCTGAGTGGCTCAGGGACACGGCAGCCACTCCTGCTGACAAGCTTTCTCCTTACCTTGAAGGAGGGCTTGGGTGAGGGACCCCTGCCACTGTCCCCTGCTGCAGCACGTGCCCCTATGCCCTTTGCACGTGGTGCCAGGATAGGCAGACTGTGCCGTGGCTGGCCCCTCAGTGGGCTGGGAAAGGAGTGGCCGCGGTGACGGCTGCCTGCCCGCTGGCACCATGAAGTGCTCCCTGCGGGTGTGGTTCCTCTCCGTGGCCTTCCTGCTGGTGTTCATCATGTCCCTGCTTTTCACCTACTCGCACCACAGCATGGCCACCCTGCCCTACCTGGACTCGGGGGCCCTGGGTGGCACTCACCGGGTGAAGCTGGTGCCTGGCTATGCTGGCCTGCAGCGCCTCAGCAAGGAGGGGCTCGCGGGCAAGAGCTGTGCCTGCCGCCGCTGCATGGGCGACACGGGCACCTCCGACTGGTTTGACAGCCACTTCGACAGCAACATTTCCCCCGTTTGGACCCGAGAGAACATGGATCTTCCTCCGGATGTCCAGAGGTGGTGGATGGTGAGCGCTGTTGCCCCTCCTGCCTCCCCTTTGCCCCCCCTCCCCAGGGATCTGTCCCTCTGATTGGGAGTCACTCTTAGAGCCCCCTCTTGGATTTGCATTGTCTTCTGGCCCCCAAAGCCGCATGCTAGGATCACAGATGACTAGAGGGCAGAGCACGCTTTGACCGGGAAGGAGAGAGAACTGGTATTTTCTAGTGCCTGTAGGAGCCAGGCATAGACCAGAAGTGCCTGCTGCACTGGGCAGGTGGCCTGGCGAGAGGATAGGCCATCAGGGAAGATGGTGGGAAGTGAGGAGCACTGCCTGGGGAGGCCTGCCTCTGTGAAGGGTGCAGCCTGGGCCCCAGCAATTGTTGCTGTGCAAGGATGCAGCCCTCACTGCTGCATGTGCTCACCTGTTAAGAGAACCCAGAAATCCAGATTTTTAAACTAAATATCCTAATTTGTAAATCTTGGCTCAAAACAATTGCAAACACCACAAGAGCCACTTGCTTGGTTCTTTACAATTGCTGGAAAAGACTTCTTTCTGGGCTGGGATGAGAAAACATTGTATCCTGCCCACGGGAGCTGAAGGCTGGAGATTCTGTGCGCAGGTCCTCCCGTCCTGTCCTCCCGTCCTTCCAGTGGGTCACCTTTCTGCTCCTGATTCCCTCCACCTCGCCCTGCAGCCTTTGCAGCATTACTCTCCAGCCCCTGCAGGCCATCTGGTTGCCACGTGGTGGGGTCCAGGGTGGGGCCCACCACAGGCTCCCTGCATTCTCTGCTCAGCTCTCAGGGAGCGTGACTTCCCCTTTTCTCAGTTCAGGGACAGTGTGAGGATGAGCTCATGTGATCACTCCATATGTGAACCACTCCATAGAACCTGCCTTCGGCCCAGACTCCCCAAGGCTGGGGTCTGGGGGGTGGTCACCAGGAGCCCTGTGGGGTACCCCGTGATGGCTGACTGGGAAGGAGACCCTGAGGGAAGCCCTCAAAGGGTCTTGCTCAGAGTCAAGGCCTTCATTTTATGGAGGAAGTCAAGGTTCAGAGAATACCCAGTATTTGCCCAAGGTCATAGTTTCAGTGGTGGCTATATAGGGCCAGGGCGGGACTCTGGGCAGAGGTGGATGCCCCACAAACAGGCCAGGCCTCCTGCCCACAGGAACTCAGTGGCCAATATGCTTCTCCCTGCTTCCCACAGCCACCCCCTTTTGCCATGAAATTGGGAATTCTTGTCCCAGAGCCACGCTTCCTCTTCAGACAGATCCCCTGAGCAGCTCCTGCTCAGCCACAAGCCCACAGAGTTACGGCTCCATTCACAGAGTGTTGTAAAACCCTAGTTTTGACATCACCCATTGGTGGCCTTTGGTTCAAGCCCAGCTCACTCAATGTTTTAAAAATACTGCATTAGTTACCAACATTTAGAAATCAGGATATTTCACGTGAAGTCTGTATTTTCAGCTTCTCTTGAAACATTGGAAAATTTGGCCTATCTGGGCTCACAATCCCACGTGGCAACACTCGGCTGAAGTTGCCCCTCTTTGATGGGGCACAGGACCTCCTGTTTGCTGTGGGCCCCACCAGCCCTTCGCTACTGGGGTTACCTGCCTGGCCCGCAGGCATTTGATTGCCGCCCCTGTTCTTGCTGGGAAGGGGAAACCAGTTCTATTCCAGCCGTTCTGGCTCTGAAAGAGTTTACATGCCTCTCTGCCCTTCCCCAGGGCTCAGGGAGCAGCTCCCGGTATCCCATGAACATTGCCCTGGAAGCCGCTCTGGCAGCCGCCAGCCACCAGGCTGAGTCCCGGAGCGCCCCCTGTAGGCTGATTGGGAAGGAGCCCCCGAGCGAAGCTGCTCTGCTTGGCGGCACAGGCCTGCAGGTCCCCGGAGAGTGTGCTGCCTGCCACCTTGACCCGAGCGCCCTCCAGTGCCTCCGAGCAGCTCTGTGACTAGCAGGGCCCTCGCTGCCTATTCAGAGAGACTCGCACATAACCAGGGACTGTGCTATTGAGAGAGGAGGGTCCTCCTGCTCAGAGAGTCCCCACTCCCTGACAGAGCCTTGGGTAAAGAGGTCTGTGTGCGCAAACACTAGATGGCAAGGGCAGAGTAAGGGAGGCCGGGGCCCCTCCCTGCTCACGCGCCTCTGCACTCCCTCCGCAGATGTTGCAGCCCCAGTTCAAATCGCACAACACCAACGAAGTGCTGGAGAAGCTGTTCCAGATCATACCAGGGGAGAACCCCTACCGCGTCCGGGACCCTCACCAGTGCCGGCGCTGCGCCGTGGTGGGGAACTCGGGCAACCTGCGGGGCTCTGGCTACGGGCGGGATGTGGACGGACACAACTTCATCATGCGGTGAGCCCCTGCGGAGCCTGCGGGTGGGCCCCGGTCAAGCCTCCAGGAGAGGGCCTGGCCTCCTTGGCCTTGTCTGGCAAGGTGTGGGTTGCCAGCTGCGGGGGTGCTGTGGGACCCTGACACCCAGATCCTTCTGGGACGGGCTTGGCTCTCGTTTGTTCATTGGCGGTGGATGGGGAGGCAGAATTCCAAAGCTAAACTTTACTTGAGGCCAGCACTCAGTTTCCAAGGCTCCGAATTCTCTGAAAAGAGCTGAAACTAGACTCCTGGCTGATGTTTGATGAAAAATCCTGCCAGAGGCCCTTCCTTACCCCCTGGTCTCCCCAGCAGTTGGGCAGGAGCAAGGGCCCCAAACCAAACTAGCATCTTGCTTCATAGCAACAGGTGATTCTTTCTGGCAGACTCACAGAGGACAGAGGTCCTGGGTGCAAAAGGAGCCATTCACTGTTTGCTCTGGGCTCATTCATCCCAGAGACATCTGTGCCCAGCTGCGAGGAGAGGAGGAGGGTTGGGAGGGCGTTTCGGTCCAGACAGAGACGCAGGGCAACCAAGGCTAGGCGTGAACAGGGAGTCACAACTGCTTTCTGCTCCTGAGCTGGTATGTTTCAACTTCCTTTCTTGGCTGGGGACAAGAAATGCCACGGTGGGATTCTTCCATCCCCCTCCTTGGTGGAGGAAGAGCTTGAATACTAGAGATGCTGAAAATGCCCAGTTTTCAAGCATCTCTCAGGATGAGCCTTGCAGAAAGACCAGGTTTCCCAGGAGGTGGAAGGAAGGGCTTTGTCTTAGAAACTGTTGCTGTCTCCATAGCAACACCAAGGCAGCCGTATATCTCTGAGGTTTTCAACGTTCCTTACGAGACCTTCCTCATGTTGGGAAACGGTGGCCAGTGGGAGAGACAGGAGAATGAACCCCATCCAGGACCCCAGAGCCACCTGAGAATATCCCCGTCTGCAACTGCTAGTTCACCAAATGGGAGGGAGGTGAGATGGGAGCTGGAGAGGGGCCTCTCTCCACCCAGAGATGATGGCCGAGGTTGGGGGATGAGGCGTCCATCACTTGAGTACGGCCCTGAGGCACTTGGGAAGCTTGGGAAGATGCTTTCAGGTGCCTGAAGCGCCTGCCTCCCCAGCCACCTGTGCCAAGTGAGAGCTTCATTAGGCACCTCAGTGATGGCTGGGAAGCTACAGGGTAGAGGCCCTGTTGACCAAAAAGGTTTGGCTGCTTGTAACACTTGGTGGTACCTGGGCAGGCCAGGTGGAAGAAAGAAATTCACAGATGCTCCCTCACAGGGGCCAGGCTAGGAGATGTGGTGTTTTGGAGTGGGCCCCAGAATCAGTTTCTGGAAGGGGTGACCCACGTGGTGATTGGCGGTCGGCTGGTCTAGGGAGCCAGATGGCAGTGGAGGGGACTCTGTTTGCCGGCGTATCGCGGCATGGAACCAGTGGGGAGGCTTCCTGTCCTGGAAACAAGACCAGTGAAGACCCGTTGGGAGAGCTGAGCTGAGTTACAGTGAGACAGTGGCCTGACTCACCAGATCCCTCCTCCCACCAGCTGCCTCCTCTTCCTCCTGTATGTCCTCTGAGCCCTGTTGACTACTCAAATGGAGTGGAGCTGTTCCTGCCTCAGCTGGCCAGCAGATACATCCACAGCTTCTAGAACAGTGCCTGGGAGATAGTAGGCACCCCATAAATAGATAAAGAAAGGGACTGGGCAGCCAGACACCAAGTCCTACACAAGAGAACACATCCCCTCTGCCCGTGCCCCGGCTCTCAAGAGCTTCTTTGGCTGCTGGAGGCAGCCAGGGACAAATTAATTTCTAGAATGCTTTGCTCCCAAGTCCCAGAGATACAGCTCATCCTCTCTGTCCTGCTCTGCCCCTTTCCAGGGCTTGGCTTCTCTAGAATGAATCAGAGCCTCAAAACAAAATCTTGTCCCCATTAGAGTGCCACGTTCCTTCCCTTTCCCTTGAAGGCTGTGAAACTTTGCTGGGACCTCTTGCTCCCTTCATTGCCAGGCGTTTCGAAGCTGGTGCCGGGGCAGCGAAGGGGGCAGGCCCTGCAGGAGGCAGTGTGATCCTGGCTGACGGGTCCTAGGCAAGACTTCATGAAAGCTTGGGCTGCCAATTCAGTGGAGGAGGCAGATGGTGGGTCTTCGGAAGCCAGCCTGGGGAAGCTGCTGCCCTTTGGTCTGCAGGACCAGGTTGGCTTCTCCACCGGGTGAGATGAAGTTTCTTAGGTCCTCACAGGAGTACCCCTTGACCCCATCTCCTGCCCAGCCCAGGTCCCAGCCAACCCGAGTGTCACCAACCCAGTTCTTCCACCTCCTGCTTACTCCGTGCCATCACCCAGGCGGCAGAGCGACATTTCCCTACCAGCTCTGAGGCTGTGCCCTCCTGGGCCTTCCCCAGCCTGCTTGTTCCTCACAGACCCTGGGGCAACTGGCAGGAGGCAGATTCAGACTGTGGCTGTGGTGACCACAGGACACCAGCGACTTTGTGTGGAGCTGTAGCAGCCCACAGACTATTAAGAGCTATTCACAGGTGGGAAAAGATACTTCATGTTTCCTCTAGGAGATGGTATCTCTGAGCCCTAAGGACCAGGAGACCAGAGGGGCACCCAGACAGGAGGCAAGCAATTCATCAGAAGATGTGGTTTGGGGAGGGAGGCAAGTGCTAGATCCTCTTATGGGGACAGAGCACGTTGGGGTCTGTAGGGAAGATTCTAGGCGTCTGCTTGAACGAGACTAGAACTAAAGTGGTTAAGAACAAAGACTCAGTCTCTAGGCTTTAGGGTCTCCACTCCAGAGCATCCTCCAGTCCCTCAAGGGAACGGAAAAACAGAGGTAGGAGACACGGTGACGTGACCAGCAGGGAGCATCCTGGATGGCACAGCCATGGCCCTCCCAGTTCCCTCGCTGAGTGACAGGAATGCAGCAGCCAGTGTGGGAGACCCTGCAGCCCAGGGAGTCCTCACCCAGCCAGCCAGATGGTCCAGCTGCTGCAAGGACAGGGAATGTTTGTGCTGGTTGTACAGAAGTGGCACAAAAAGCTGGGAGAGAGACACTGAAGACTTCTCTCCTTGCCTCCCGGGTCTTGGTGTCCCCAGGGCAGGACCAGTTTACAGTCACCCTTACCCCACCTTGGTGGTCATGATTCTACCAGGTGGTCTATGCGAGAGAGGAATGTCCTCAAAAACAGTCCTAGCAGAAAAGACAGGACCAACAGGTTTGTTTTTAACAGCTGGCTCATCTTTCACGTAAGATGCTTACTAAAAAGGGGAGCTTTGATTTTACTTATGCTGTTTTGCATGAATTGAAAGGAAGTCAAGCCTTCTTGGCTTGCTACACACAGGGGGATGGGAAGCCTGTGCTCACTGTCTGGAAACCAGGAGAGATGGCACATGACATGTCACCTGAAAGACAGCCAGGACAGACACCCTCAGAATGCAGGGCATTCCTGTTGGCCTTGGAGTGGAAGGGCACACAGGGACTGGGAATACAGGAACAGGCTGGGGGTAGCGGAATAGAGGCTTCCATCCAGCTCAGGGGCCGAGGGAATGCTTAACCTTCCTATCTTACTTTCACTGTCTTTAAGGAGAGAGGGCAGAACAGCCAGGTAAGGTGGAAGCTGTGGAAGGCTGTTACATTCTTTCTTTAAAAAATAATTATAAGCTGGGCATGGTAGCTCACACCTGTAATCTTAGCAACTTCGAAGGCTGAGGTGGGAGGATCTCTTGAGCCCAGGAGTTCAAGACCGGCCTGGGCAATATAGTGAGACCTCATCTCAAAAAATAAATAAGTAAATATTTAAAAATTATAAAAGTAGGCTGGGCGCAGTGGTACACATCTATAGTCCTAGCTACTCAGGAGGCTGAGGTTGGAGGATTGCTTGAGCCTAAGAGTTCGACATTTGAATCTAGTCCAGCCTGGGCACCATGGTAGACCCTGTCTCTTAGAAAAAAATTATAAAAGTAGTAATATACTTTTGAGTGAGTTATTGAAAAAACCCAAATAGGCTGGGCACGGTGGCTCATGCCTGTAATCCTAGCACTTTGGGAAGCCAAAGTGGGAGGATCATTTGAGGACAGGAGCTCATGACCAGCCTGAGCAAGAGGGAGACTCTGTCTCTACAAAAAATAGAAAAATTAGCCAGGTGTGGTGGCACACACCTGTGGTCCCAGCTACTCAGGAGGATCGCCTGAGCCCAGGAGTCAGAGGTTGCAGTGAGCTATGATGATGCCACTGCACTCTAGCCGGTATGACAGAGAAAGACTTTGTCTCAAAAAAAAAAAAAAAAAACCACAAACAGAAATGTATACGATAAAGTTAGCCCATCCCATTTCCTTAGAGTAACCGATTGTTAACAATTTTATTATTATTCTATTTTCTATTCATATACAAAAGTATGTTTTTGTTTCTTCCTTTTTTTTTTTTTGAGACAGAGTCTCACTCTGTTGCCCGGGCTAGAGTGCCGTGGCATCAGCCTAGCTCACAGCAACCTCAAACTTTTGGGCTCAAGCGATCCTCCTGCCTCAGCCTCTCGAGTAGCTGGGACTACAGGCATGCGCCACCATGCCCAGCTAATTTTTTTCTATATATATTTTTAGTTGGCCAATTAATTTCTTTCTATTTTTGGTAGAGATGGGTCTCACTCTTGCTCAGGCTGGTTTCAAACTCCTGACCCTGAGCAATCTGCCCGCCTCGGCCTCCCAGAGTGCTAGGATTACAGGCGTGAGCCACCGCGCCTGGCCTTGTTTCTTCCTTTTTTCCTGTTTCTGTGCTATGTAATTTCCTCCTGCTGCACAGGGTAAGCACTAAAAGATATATATTAAAAGAAGTGGGACAATTAACACCATTTTTTTTTCTTCATAAAATAGCCATTTTTTTTTTTTTACCAGCACATGTAAATCTACTTCATTCATTCTGATGGCCACATGGTATTCCATTATATGATTCTGCCAAAGTATATTAAGCAGTTTTTGTTTTTTTTTTTTTGAGACAGTCTTGCTCTGTTGCCCCAGAGTTGGCTGGGACCAACCTACCCAGCCTCTATTGTTTAATTGATACTTTTACATGTTTTTTTTTAATTTTTATTTTAGAGACAGGATCTCGCTCTGTCATCCAGGCTGGAGTGTAGTGTGCATTTATAGCTCAAACTCCTGGCTTCAAGTGATCCTCCCACCTTGGCCTCCCAAAGTGCTGGGTTTATGGGCATGAGCCACCGTGCCTGGCCTTGGTTCTACTTTTTACTATTATAAATAATACTACATTGAATATTCTTGTATACATGCCTTTGCTCACATGTGCAATTATTTTTATAGGATTTCTAGAAGTGGAATTGCTGGGTCAAAGTATATGCCCATTTAAATTTTTGATGGATGGCACCAAATTGTCCTCTAAAAATCCTGTACCAGTTTCCATGGCAGTTGATTCTCATGTTACCCTCCCCTCCCTGCAGGATGAATCAGGCGCCAACTGTGGGCTTTGAGCAGGATGTCGGCAGCCGAACCACCCACCATTTCATGTACCCTGAGAGTGCCAAGAACCTGCCCGCCAACGTCAGCTTTGTGCTGGTGCCCTTCAAGGCCCTGGACTTGCTGTGGATCGCCAGCGCCCTGTCCACGGGGCAGATCCGATTGTGAGCCTCTTTGTTGCTGGGTGTGAATATGGGTGACAGGATCACCTTGGGAGGGGACTGGATTGTACAATTCCTTTAATTGCACATTTTGACCAAGAGGGGCTGGTGAGGAGGGAGGGCCTCCAATGGTGAGTTGGCTGAGGGTGCAGCTTGTTCCATGTCTCTTCCTGCGCGGTGCCATCCAGCATCCTGATGGTGGAAAAGTGAGGAGAGGACCACCTGATTTGGGTCTCATTTCCGGATGTGGCTGCAGACTGAGGGAACTCTGCCTTCTGAGAACTTTCTTTGGGGGCAGTAGTCTCATCACAGCCCAGAACTATGGGAAATCCTAATAACAGCTTTATCAAGATATAATTTACATCCCATACCACTCCCACTTAAGGTGTACAATCCGTTGACTTTTAGTATATTCATAGAGTTGTGTAACCATGACCACAATTGATTCTAGAACATTTTCATGTTCTGAAGATCTTTAAAGATCTACAGATACCCCTTACCCCTTAGCCGTCACTGCACTCCACCCACCCCCAGCCCTGGGCAACCACTAATCTACTCTCTGTCTCACCATGTATTTTTGTTGTGTAGTAAAATATACAGAATACACCATTTTGACCATTTTAAAGTGTACAGCTCAGTAACATCAAGTATATTCACGTTGTATGACTATCACCACTATCTCCAGGACTTTTTATTACTCCAGATGGAAACTATGTACACATTAACACTAACTCCCCATTCTTCCCTCCCCCCAACCCCTGGTAACCTTATTCTACTTGCTGTTTCTACAGTTTGACTATTCTAGGTACCTCATATAAGTGGGGTCATGTCATATTTGTCCTTTTGTATCTGGCTTATTTCACTTAACACAACGTCCTCAGGGTTCATCCATGTTGTAGCTTGTGTCAGAATTTCCTGGGTTTTGTTTAAGGCTGAATAGTATTCCATTGTATAGATACACCACATTTTGCTTATCCATTTATACACCAGTGGACATTTAGGTGGTTTCTACCTTTTGGCTATTGTCACTGTCTATTTTTTAAACACAGAAGTAGAAGTTACAGTTTTCTGACTTTAGGATGTTGTCTTGTGTTTGGGAGAGCTGAGCTATAGAGCTGCAGTGCCATAGCTACCCTGCGAAGGGTCCTGGTTACAGGAGCCGGGGCTGGCTGATACTGAGTGGAGTTGATGCCAAGCCTGAGGGGAGTGGTGAGGACAGGCAGGAACACAGACGCGGGTTTAGATGATCAGTCAACTCACGTGGAGAGCTCACAGCAGATAAGTGGGGAAAAAAGGTTGCAGCTCGATTATGGAAGGCCCTAGCGCTTATATAAAACATCCCCATTTTATCCTAAATGACATGGGGAGCCATTGAAGGCTTCTGAGCAAGAGCCTGCCGTGGTGAACGTGCAGTGGGAGAACAGCCTGGAAGCAGATCGGTCTGGAACCTGTGAGGCCTGTGGTAGAGGAGAGTCACTTGTGGGTCCCACGGGGCCGTCTGAAATGTTACTTTTCTGTCTGCTTACAGCACCTATGCCCCAGTGAAGTCTTTCCTTCGAGTGGACAAAGAAAAGGTAAGCTCCCCACCTCAGTGGAAACAGTGTTTGCCTGACCCGTGTGGCTCAGGTGTGCCCCACTTCCTTTCCAGAACCTTCAGAGTCCCCATCTGCTGGGATGCCTGACCCCAGCAGTGGCCATAGGAAGCAGGGAACTCAGATGCACAGGTCCTCTGGCAGGCACGGAGGAACTGGCAGAAGCTGCTCAGAGGCTGGCCTGAATCTCTGGGCTGCCAAACCCTCATGTACCTGTTACCTCTTCCCCTCCCAGGTCCAGATCTACAACCCAGCCTTCTTCAAGTACATCCACGACAGGTGGACAGAGCATCACGGGCGGTACCCTTCCACAGGGATGCTGGTGCTCTTCTTTGCCCTGCATGTGTGTGACGAGGTGGGTAGGCCCCATCCTGGAGTGAGGCGAATAGCGGGACCCATGAAACAGGGAATGCAGCCCTTCTCAGGACTCAGCAGTGAATCCAGAGGAATGTGTTTCTGTAGGCAGAAACCACGTGGCTTTGATTTCCCCCATCTCTAGGCTGTAAAAAGTATAGATCTGCATTTCCGAAACTGTATTACTTTCATGATTTTACCAAATCTGAAATCACTTCATTAAAAAGTTAAATTACTGGCTGGGTGCGGTAGCTCACGCCTGTAATCCTAGCACTCTGGGAGGCTGAGGCGGGCGGATTGCTCAAGGTCAGGAGTTCGAAACCAGCCTGAGCAAGAGCAAGACCCCGTCTCTACTATAAATAGAAAGAAATTAATTGGCCAACTAAAAATATATAGAAAAAATTAGCTGGGCATGGTGGCGCATGCCTGTAGTCCCAGCCACTTGGGAAGCTGAGGCAGAAGCATCGCTTGAGCCCAGGAGTTTGAGGTTGCTGTGAGCTAGGCTGATGCCACGGCACTCTAGCGCGGGCAACAGAGTGAGACTCTGTCTGGGGAAAAAAAAAAAAAGTAACTGGCCAGGCATGGTGGCTCACGCCTGTAAT
>CAUYRT010078990.1:0-57348 GCA_963574885.1 Lepilemur ruficaudatus
GGCCACTCCACCGCAATAGGCTCGTTTAAGCCCACAAGTTGTGTGTGTGGTGAGCATTGATGATGCCCCGGCACCATAGTCCCCACAACACCGCAACCCTCGGTCTCAAAAAAAAAAAAAAAAAAAAAAAAAAAGCTGTGATTTAGAAATGAAACCTATGATTTGCAACTAAATATTTTCTGTTTTACAAAAGTATAATTGTTCTGAAACAGCTACCTACTGTATGATTCCAACTATATGGCATTCTAGAAAAGATAAAACACTTAAGACAGTTAAGATCAGTGATTTTCAGGAGGGGATACAAAAATAGGAGACATCTATCCCTCCTTGGGGAGGGAGGGATAGATGAATAGGCGAAGCACAGAGGATATTCAGTGTGATACTGTATGATACTTTAATGGTGAGATATGTGTCATTATGCATTTGTGAAAACCCTCACAATGTAGAACACCAAGAGTGAACTCTAATGTAGACCATGAACTTTGGGTGATTAAGAAATGTGAATGTAAGATCATCAATTGTAACAGACGTACCACTCTGGTAAGGGTCGTTAATAGTGGAGTGGCTATACATGTGTGGGACTAAGGAGTATATGGGAACTCTCTGTACTTTCTGCTCAAATTTTCTGCAAATCTAAAACTGCTCTAAAAAATAAAGCCCATTTATAAAATATAGTTGGCAACTGATATAACAACACAGTAAGAGATGGCAGTTACTGTTCTACAGAAACCTTACATTAAGGAATCAAAAGTAGTTGCAATAGGGCCGGGCGTGGTGGCTCACGCCTATAATCCTAGCACTCTGGGAGGCCGAGGCAGGTAGATCGCTCGAGGTCAGGAGTTCGAAACCAGCCTGAGCAAGAGCGAGACCCCGTCTCTACTAAAAATAGAAAGAAATTAATTGGCCAACTACAAATATATAGAAAAAATTAGCCGGGCATGGTGGCGTATGCCTGTAGTCCCAGCTACTCAGGAGGCTGAGGCAGAAGGATTGCTTGAGCCCAGGAGTTTGAGGTTGCTGTGAGCTAGGCTGACACCATGGCACTCACTCCAGCCTGGGCAAGAGAGTGAGACTCTGTCTCAAAAAAAAAAAAAAAAAAGTAGTTGCAATAAATATTTTAAAAGGAACTATATATGACCCTTGAGGAATAAAGGTTAGTCCCAAATGGAAATTCTTGTACAAAAACTTATTACCATTCTATTGCATGCAAAACAGAAACATTATAAAGGGTCACACATTATCTATACCTTTTGTTGTAAGAACAGAGGTTGCAAAAGAAGTGGAGTTTGTTCAGTGTGTCCAACTTGCAAACAGAATTGTGCTTTAGCAACAAGACTTCCTCAGCTAAAAACAGAACTTTTGAGTTCGAGTTTGATCTATTCCTTTTTTCAATGATGTTGAGTCATTTCCTCTATTTAGTCTTCTTTTGAGAAGCCAGAACTTTGAAAAAAGGCTCAAACAAGTTGGAAATTCAGGTTGTCTGAGCATTTCAGAATGTGCATATTCTTGCAACACTCATCTGAACTTGGAAAAGAATATCAGCCCTGTTAGATTCGTGCTCGTGGAATAAACCCATAATCTGTATTCATTTTTTTACTTTCACATTCATTTAAAATGTATTTTTACAACACCATCTTCATATAGCCATCCTAGGAATTACCATCTCCATTGCAAAAACCAAAAAGCAGAGGGTCATCAGCAAGATCACACAGGCCACCTAATGCCAAAGGACTACCATGGAGAATAAAATTTGTGGCCAAACTTATTCTGACTTCATATATACAAAAACAATAAAGCTCATCCTTAAGTAGTCAATGGAAAATTTTGTATATTTTCTATTTGATAAATTTCTACAAAAAAAATGGTCTTGGCCACAGGAATTGTTCACTACTGAGTCTGTGCTATCTTGTTTAGTATCTTGTACTCCATAAACTCCCTAAACAAGTTGCTCTAAAAGTAAATGAATAAAATAAAAAACTCAAATCCATGCATTTCACATTACACACTTATATCACTAAGTTTTCTTATGTATGTAATGACCTTTCAAGTCAGTATGGAATGGAAATAAATTTAAAGGGCTTATGTATAATGAGATAATTATGGAGAGAGCATGACATGAGCATCTCCTAATTTTATATAGGATTCAGATATATTTGGTGTATACTTAAGAATATTTTAAGAGATGCTTAATTGAACTCAAATTCTGAAAAATTTGGATACCTCAAAGGTCAAGATGGGGGAAATGCCATAAAGTGAATGAAGCATGTGACTGAATATAAAAAGAAATTGTATACCACGTGAAGGTAAATCTAAAAACAAATATTTACAAGTCAGAAATAGAAAACAATGGCAGGTTCAAGTTCACTTGAAACTTCTTTCAAGATTTCTGGCATTACACATAGCCAGAAACATTACTCAATGAAGAAATACGTGTATTCTACAAAACGTTACTCAATGAAAAAATACACGCATTCTTAATAGAAAGAACACTTTTAAAATTACACAATTTTCACAAAAGCTTCATAATTATCTCACCCTATGATTTACAAAAATACAAAAGGATTCAATTTCCTCTAGTCCAGTAAAAAGCAAGCAGACCTAAAGTTTATTACATAATACAAAAAAATATATAATTTATTAATTGCGTCCATCTTTGATTGGCCAAACGTTAAACTTAAAAACAAGTTCCAAAGCCACTCAATTCTACAAAAGACTGTGCCTAAAAGTTCCCATATTTCAATTTATTCAAATCTTTTCAGGAAAATAAAAAATAGAAACAGATTATGTTTATCTGAGGGCACAAGTGCTGACAAGAGCAGGAGGGTAGATTGATGATCAAGAGTCTCCTATCTCCTAACGTTGTGATGGATGCTAGCACTAAACCACAAATCAAAGAGATATAATGTACTTTTCAGTATTTTTAAAAAGTTATTCATCCCATTCTTTAAATTCCAAAAATGACAGAACATTTATTCTTTCATGTGATTATATTAACAGTGAAAATTTCAAAGAAAAATAGAGAGTAATATTACTAGATACATGTTATTTTTCCCACTTCTCGTTTTCATGGGACTAAGTTTATGTGCCACCCAGATCCCTACTGCCTGAGCTCTGCTTTTCAGTGAAGCCGGGTAAGACACACATACAGTGGATTCTAGGTTTCATTGTTCTGTTGTATTATAGAGGATAAAACTAGAGAATTCAACTTGTTTCAAATCCCAGGAGTAGACCTCCCCAACAGAAGGGTCTAAAAGTTGCCCCAAAGGATGTGAGGAAATAGGGGTTTGCTCTCCTGCCCCCATTTCCATGACACTGGCTCTGCTTTTGTTTACTTATTGGGCTTCCACGTGTTTGCTTAAAGAATGAGTTCAGCTGCATCACAGATTTAAAATCCATGAGAATTTGATTACTGCATTTTAACACATTTGGTCTGATGCCTTATTTCTACGTTCATTTATACCACGGAAAACAGTGGTTGGTAGGTCAGCAATACAAGGTAGGAGAGTAAGTGCAAGAGTCTGAACGATCTATAATATGCTAAATAGCTCCACATATGTCATAAACAAAGTACAAAGATAGCAAGTGCAGACTGGGGAAACCCTAGGTGTAATTATAAAATAAATTTCCTCATTTTCACTTTTGTAAATCGGTCCCCTATTCCCCTTCTCCTCACACACCTTTTGGTGCCCAGTATCTTGTATTTCCCTTTCCATGTCAGCATTTGCACACTTAGCATACCAGGAGCTTACCTTATTTCAATTTGTTAGTACATTGCTCTTTCCATTGGGAAAGCCTTATTTTTAAGTCATTGTTCTCTATTAATTAGAGGCATGGGAACATAATTTGAGATCTAGAAGAGATAAAGTCCTCTGAATTAATCTTTCAAGGATGATTACCTTTGACAAACTTTGCAAAGACTCTCAAAGTTTAAAATACATCTCTTTATTTTCCAACAAATATTTGGTGTGCTTTTAGTGAGATCCACATAGGCCTTTTAAAGAACACCCCAAGGAGACTTAAAATCTCAAGGTGGGAGACATGTCTGGTGCAGGTGTCACTTTCAGCCTTATAAATCCAGAATCTCAGTTTCATCAGGTTACTCCAAAGCAGAGAAGCTTTAGAAATGTAGAGCAAAGATCACAGGATTTTTGAGTCAAAGACATAGGTTTGAGTTCTGGCTGCACAGCCTATTTAGCTGTTTGTGTTCTTAAGTAAGTGATTTAATCCCCTAAAAAAAAAAAGTTGAGAAATAATACCTGTCTCACAAGATTGTTGGGAAGATTAGATGAAATGGTGCATACAAAAGGGTTTTATATACTGTCCTGGGCTAAACATGTGTTGGTTAGATTTGCTTCTGGCTGGGGAAAAACTAAAAGAAAAAGGGTCTTCTACGTGCCAGTAGGCACCCAGCAGGGATTCCCTGCAGGCGGCCTTTGAAGACTGATAAGCATCTCCAACAGCTGCATAAGAGAATACTGGGACTGGCCAGAGGGCAAGGGTCATGCCCTCTGCCCTTCTGCTCTCAACTCAAAGGACATCTGCCAAAGATCCCCTGCAGGGAAATTTAAGGAGAGAGGCCCAGCAAACGTTTTAAGGAATCCTAACATGCTCTCTTACAGACCTATGCACACGTAGTGTCTTTCCTACATCTTCCATCACCTGCTTAATTTAATATCCTGTAATACTCAGTTCAAGCAACAACACCTCCAAATGGCCATCTAAACTCTCCAGAATTGTTTGAGTTTCTCGTTCTTTGGTGCCTGCATAGCACCCATTCTTGGCAACTTCCAACTCCTTTCCCCTTACACTGAGCTCTTTAAAGCAGGAATCACACATTGTTCATCTCTGATCTCTAAAGTTTATTCTACTCTGCAGTTTCTCCAAGACAACTGCCAAGGATACTCTCCTTTGCACCTGGAGGTCTCAAACATAATCCATAGCCAAACTGTATCAGAATGATCTGAGCTATTTTTTCAAATTAAAGATTCCTTGGTCTCTGCAGTTTTGATTCAATAGTTTTAAATTAGGGCCCTAGGGACTATATCAAATATTTTTAAAAGTAATAGCAATTTTAAAACTCTCCAGGTCACTCTGATGTAGTTTAACAATGGACTGGCTAAATTCAACCACTGAGATTATCTTGATGGAATTTAAATATTAAAACAACTTACCTTTATTAAAACATTTGCAACTGCCTTCTTAGAGTGGTTTAATTTAATAGTATTCTCTTCACTGTGTGTCATTTCTGCAGTTGTCTTTCATTATGTATTGAATATTCATATCAATTTCATTAAGAGAGCCTGCTCCTGGCTGTTTTCAAAGCCTTGAGAGCTTCTTACTATAGATTCCAATGCCTAACTACTGTGGCCACGAGAACTGTAAACATTCCGCTTAAAATGACCTAGAAATTCATTCTCAAAATAACTGCACAAATACTAGAGGAGGAGCAATGAATCTTTTTCTGTCAGAAAAGCATCTCTTAACAACTGCCGACTGCTTTTCTACTAAGCTTCTGGCATTGGCATCTTTATAGAATAAGGAGATGGTTCAATGCAAGCAATATGCAATCTCACGACAATAAAAAGCAAACAAATAAAAGCTTAGATAGGAAGTTAAATATATGGGTTATAACATTTAGTAAAGTGATTAAAAACAAACCTGCTACATGTCGCAAACCCAAATAAGTATCATTCCTTTACAATAATTATTTTCATTGGGGTCTTTAGACAATTTTTTTCATTGTTGCCACTATAATCTAAAATCATGGATCTCTTTTGAAACTAAAAGAAAATGTCTTGAAAAATATAAATATGACAAATTATGGTAATACGGATTTGAGTTTTGACATCAGCCAAGAGACACATGACTCCAAGTCTGATGAAAAGGTAGGGGAAAGGCAAGAAAATGTGATTATATGGTAAAAGTAATATTTTGGTCTATATTTAGTTTTGAGGCAATTGCAAAAGCATATTTCTAAAAAGTTTTAGAAAATGATACTACCATTTGAATCAGAATAAGCTTCCTATTATGTAATCTGATTTTGATAATATTTATTTGGACGCTTATACACTAGAAGGTGAGTAAAGTCAATTATGTTACTTTATTTTCATATTTCATAAGCTTTGGGATAGAAATTATTAGTTTAACATTGGGCTTTTTAACTACTTTATGCATTTATATAATTGCAAAACTAAATAAGTCTTAAAAAAGAAAAGAAAAGAAACAGCTTTCCCAAATTGCATAAGGATAGCCAGAGCAACAGATGGCTACTGTCTGTTCTTCTCCCAGTCCTCTTCTCTACTTAGATTTTCTGTAGTGTTTAAAGAAGTTCTTCATTTGAGAACAAGAATTTAGAAAAAGGAATATTCAAGTTGCTAACTAAAAGAACTACTTTCACGGAAAGCAGAAAGTTCTTGGCATGATAAAAACAAGCTCCTTGGGAAATACAGCATCATATCTGAGGTATGTCATTGTTGGACACATGAAATATGCATAAGATGCAAGTAACAGAGACTTGGAGGTGGGAAGGACCCAAGACCTTCTCCAGCCTTTGGAGCTTACACAGCCTTGGGCAAAAGTGAAAAGTAGACAAAAGTTTGTGTTTAAAGTGCCTCTCTTCCCTCATTAATTATCACACCCCATTTCCCAATTACCCTTATTAAGGTATTAGTTAATAATACTTAAGGAATACAGGTGACTCAACCCCAGCAAATAGGCCAGTGCATGAACTGGGAACCGAATGTTCCTCGCCCTATGGGAATAATTTCCCCATTGCCCCTTAAAGGCAGCGTTGAGATTATTTCATTCTTCTCATGCTAAGTATCACCTTGAAAGTATATTTGTACCTTCCTGTAGGGTTCTTAAGGAAAAAATAATGTTCCAAATCCAGGGAAGAAAATTCTGATGTCAAATCCGTGGCCCTTTCTAAACTTGAGGAGACAGACACTGCTATACAGAGACACCTCTACCCTCACCGTCCCAACCCACACCAGGCTGGTGGCCACCAATTCTGCCTCCTTGTGGTGCTCACTTACCCTGTTCAACACCCAAGATGCTTTTTCTGCACCGCCCTGTGAGTGCCATGGTAAGATTGCTTATCAAACACGACACCTGTGAGAGAAAAAAAATTATTTAATGTCACTTGTTAAAGCATGATAAGGAAGACTTTATTCAGGACCAATAAGATTAGGTATGGAGACCACTGCAACAGAGTCTTGCAGTAGGGGAACAAGATTGGACTCAACTCCAAATATAGCATAAGCAGTGAGAATTTATAGCCAAGTAGTAGGGATGGGGTCAGAGGGTGGAAAATTACTAAGAGGAAACATCTGGGGTAAGGGGGATTCTGGCTAAACTAGCCTAGCAGGATTCTTGTTGTGACAGGCTGGGGTGATCAGACATGACCTGAGGGATGGTGGAGGATGAGGAACCTGATCAGATATCTAAGGTGGTCAGATAATGGAGCTAAACTGCTTTACTAAAACTAGATTTTACAAGGAAGTATGCAAGTGGGCCTAGAAAAAGTTTCAGAAGCCTGACTAAAGTTTGGCCAAGCAAAAAAATCTTTGTTACTGTACGGCAGTGACATCTAAATTAGAAAAAAAGAATTCTTTGACCTTGGCCTTGAATGACTGAGCCAGTTTTCCATTTTTTTCTGCTAGTTTGTAGCAGAAACCAGAACTAACTCTTTGTGCTGATAAGCATATTTGTGTCTTGGTGTTATTATGACAGGAGGACCCCAACAAAAGGAAGGTAGTCAGTCTTACAATGAGTAAGTCATTTTACTTGAAAACTTAAGGGGATGATACCTCATTTGGGGAATGTCACATAGCATTTGAGATGTATTTTTCTTATGCACATCTTTTTCAGATGTGAATAATGTGAAGAGATGTGAAATAGTAAAAGATGTGAATAATGAAAAAATAGAAGTAAGAAGGAACCAAGACCCAGGAAGGCCCTTTTCTGGTCAGAGAATTCTTGATCCCTACTTTTCTCTAACCAATTCTCAGTTTTAGTTTGACTCAGTGTCGGTCACACTTCCCTAAATAATCTGTATTTTCCCTTACCTCCAAAATAGGAAAAATAATAAAGCTTGCAATCTAAAATAAGCATAGTTACAAAATTCAAGATTTGAGTTGAGGAATGCCACCATGAATGTTACCCACAAATTATCTTTCTATCCCTATTCCAGGCTGGTATAATTGAGGAAATTAGAAGTTACAAATATGTTTTATACACATTCATATTTTCATGATACAAATATATACTGTAGACCCCATTAATAAAACCATATATTTAATCAAACTCATCCTTCCAAACTTATCTTTTTTTCATCTTTTGACAGAATATTACTAAAAGTAATATTGCCACAGAAAGAAAGCATCCAAGTTTATTCTTTAGAGTTAACAGAATTAAAACTAATTCATGTGGCTTTTACCTCAATACAGTTATGAAATTGAGGGAATGTCATTAATTTCTGGTTCAAAGACATATTTTAGTGTGACATAATCATAAATATTCATGTACATAGTGGTACCAATAATAACAATAAATGTTCTGTCCTTTGCACGTAGGGATGAGTCTCCTAACTATGCATGCTGAAAGCTCCAAGAAAAAAGTTATGAGGTCAAATTAAGTTTGCCTATGGCACTATCTTAGTTCCCCTTTAGGTAATCTTTCCCACAAGCTGGAGCACAGTCTTCTATTTTCCACTCCCTCAGCTCCTTACCTATGCACTGCTCTCACAGATACTAAGTTTCAAGAAGGCTCCTTGTCCCTCTCCCTTTCTCTGACTTTCTCACCCACTGATTGGAGAATGTACCCATCTCCCAGCTCTAAGTCATCACACCTTCAGAGTTAGCAATATTTCCATTCTATGCTACATGAGCTTGACAAGATACAGTTAAACTGAGTAGCTTCTACATTGTGTGGGGTTTAGTTTTGTGTCCCTTTCCCTATTATGTATTCTGAAGAATTTTCATTTGCTGCCCCTAAACTCCCCTTATTTGTACCATGAATCATTTTGTGACCATGCTGATAGCGACCAGGGTTCTCCAGTACTAACCATGGGTGTTCAACATTGTTTCTCAAATCAATTTATACTGTCACAATGGGGCCTCCTTTCTGAAAATGGAGGGTCTGATCTCTGCCTTCCTTCAATTTCAAAACTGCAGACCAGTTTGTAAAACTGTGTCCCTATCTTGGTTTCTATTATAAGAATTGTGTTCTAGTGACTTGTTCAAATAGAGAGGGATGAGAAGATTCTCCTGCTTTGTTGCTATAACCAGGAAACATTTAGTGTGTATCAACTTTGCAGTTAAGAAACATGATTACTATGGGTTCATATTATTTAGTCAATTTGGCTAAAATACAAAAGCATTTGATTAATCCACCAAAAATTTGTACTATTTAAGCAAAATCAATCATCAAACTTCCAATTCACTTCTCAGATTTTCCAGAGCATATTGGAATGATCTATAATATCTTTATTAGCAATTCTGGCTGGTAGGTCTAGCTTCAGCTTTTGGAAATTTTATTTTCACAAGCTTCACCATCTATATCACAGCTTAGACCCTGTTCCATGACAGGCTTCTTAGAGATTGGAAAGAGTCTAAAATTTTTGCCCTACTTCCAAGCTAGAAAGAGAGCCTGCCAGTTGCATGCATGCTGGCAGAAGACAAGAGACTCCTGGGTCAAAGACAAAGTACAGTTTATTACTCACAGGAAGAGCATTAGTCAGTGTCAATTTTCTTGTGCTGGATCCTAAGTCCCAATTCCCACAGGATAATGTAAAAAGGGCCGGGTGACACCTGCACACAAAGTGGACTGCATTACAGGAGAGTTATCCTGAGCTTAGAGAACCCAAATCTTTTATAATGGACAGTAAGATACCTGCCCTTTCCTCCAGGGATAATACCTCTATCATCTAAGGCTATTTGCTATACAATCATTACTTAAAATATATTCCAGAACAAAGGTGGTCAGTTCCTCTGCTCACAAGATGTGCAGAAAGGGAAGAGACTCATGAAGAATTGCCTCCCAACAATATTTTATTCCTCATTCCTATGCTGTCCTGTCTTTTGGTAAATTTTTTCTTGAGTATACCACTTCATCAGCCAGAGTGATTAATCTGACCAGCAGAGGCTAGGACCAAATCAAAAGTCAGTGCCACCCAACTGGGACCTATATCAATCAGGGGCACAGGTTGACAGTGCTTTCAACACGATCTCTTAGGTAACTGGTAGGCCTGAGGTTCCCAGTTCAGTTCAAATAAGTGAATCTACTCCTTGTTTTCATAGAGACTGACTGAAGGTATCAGTCCAACCTGCCTGTTTTTCCATGACACCACAATGGCTAGAAGGATAGGGTTTGAAAAGACATTCTAAGGTACTCATAGGTGTTTTACATGGGAGATGCAGGAGCTCAGGCCATTCCTGATTTTTTCAGTAGAATTCTAGGTAAATTTTGGGAGTATGGAGATCAAATAATGGTCAAAGCCATATGGCAAGGGATGGTAGACCAGCAGTTAGTTAATTTTTAAGGTCCTCACAACAGTTTCAGTGGGTCACCCGGAGTATTTCTTTTGTAAAGAAAAGTTCCAGCACTGATTTTGAAAAACAGAGATCATTAATGTCCCTCCTGCCCCTGTACTTCTCAAGGTCTACAGTGTTCCCTCTTCAAGTCATTGTTTTCCTTTTGCCAACACCTCTTCCCCAAAAAACCAGTGTATCCTATTTCAGTAGCTGTAGCTTCATCTCTTTTCTCAATCATCCCTTACTTGTACCCAGACTTTTCATCAAGAACAGTCCAGTCACAATAACGATAAAAGCATTTTTATAAATCTTTCAGAGACCCATTATGTTCTCTATTTCATCCTATGTGGACCATTTTGGGGTAACTCATTGGCTAGAGTACTCAGCCAAGATGTCATTATTATTATCCATATGACTATGAACCATGTCAATCCAACAGCAGAATCCGGGTGAGTGAACCAAATAAAATTTGAATCTCCTAGGCTAGGCTGCCACCCAAAGGGTGTGTCAACTGGACTATAATTTGCATGCCATTAAGGAAAAGAAAGAAGCATCATATCATGCCCAGGATGGTCAAGACATAATCCCAAATTTTTCAATATGGGTCTGTATAACTTCCCTACCCAAATCTTTGTGCCTTGGTCATAACCCAGGAAGTAGCTGGAAGTAGATAATCTCTTTCTAAGGATATTGTGTTTTGTGACCAAACTGCTTCACTAAGGTATATGGATCAGAAGGAGGTGAGGGAGGTACAGTCAAAACATGTTTGAGTCAATTTTGGGGGAGACAGTTCCAATGTTCACGATACCTGATGCCTGTGGTGATGGTACAGAGTAGGTCTACTGAATATTTTGACTATCAGCCCACTGCCATGTGGCTTTTATGTTAGAAGGCTCACACTTGTAAGACTATAAATGCTCTGGAAAGGCAAAAACATGACACATTAGAGTAGTTTCAAGAGCCACAGTGGTGTGGCCAGACTGGGCTGATTAGAATGCAACAAATCCATAATCTGGTAAGTGTCAACAGCAATAAAGCCACACTAATTGCTCCACAGAGGTCCTGTGCCCAATGGACTGCCAGGTGTAAGCAGGGGCCTTATCGCAAGAGTTATAGATCTATCATGCACTGGTAGCCTCTGCATTAGAAACATAAGTCCTTTCCTTTGTACCCTTTGCCAGAGACTCCAATAGGCAAAATTATCACCCACACAGACTGTCACCAGCCAAAGCTTTTTGGGCAGTTTCCAAAGATGCTCATTGATTCAAATCCATTCAACTCAAAGGATGCTGATTTGCAGCAAAGCCGACATAAAGAACCAAGTAGAACGTCCAAGAGAGATACACACTGTTCTTAATACCCAAAAAGTTCAATAAAGTGCTGGGCCTCCTCTTTGACTGTGAGGCTTGAGAGACAGTAGGGGTTGTTTTTGTTTGTTTTGTTTTGTTTTATTTGTTTGTTTACTTTTGGAGGGATTGTGTCCTGTGCATCCATCCATAGTCCCAAGAAATTCTACCTCAGTACACTCACAGTACTCTGCACATAGGAAGCATTAAATAAACATTTCCTGAGTTTTAAGATCATTATAGATAGTTACCCCAAAGTGGTAGCTCTCTTTCTCTGAATTAATTACTCATTATCTTATCCTATTGCCCTTTGCTTTCATCCATCTATAGCTACAGATGGTATTCCTAACAAGTTGGCTGTCTACCATAAACAAAATGTGAGCTCAAAGGCAAACAGAGTTAAAAGTCAGACTGTCAGTGTCATACAGCAGAATAAGTAACAATAAGTGTCAGAACATGCATAAAAATTTGAAAAGAGGTAAAATTTTGAAAGCATTTCCCAGAGTAAGAATGAGGTCAGCATCATAGGTACCGAAATGTTTGTCAATACTAGTCATCATGATTAACCACACAATCCAGAATAGACAAATACGTTCATAACAGAAAACATATAGCAGTTGCCAGAGTCTGGGAGAAGGAGGGAATGGACGTGACTGCTTAATGGGTATAGAGTTCTCTTTTGGGGTGACGGAAATGTCCTGGAACTATAGTGATGACGTTCACACCACATTGTGAATGTACTGACTGCCACTGAATTGTACACTTTAAAATAGTTAAAACAGTGAATTTTATTTATGCATATTTTACTGCAATAATAATAATTTTTAAAAAGATTAGCCATACAATCAAGAATGAATTTTTAAGTTGGGAACCCTGAATTTACTCAGGGATGGTGTGGGGGGAAGTGATAAATGGTAAAGTGAGAAGGAGATATAAGTCTAAAAGCATCCAGAATAAAATATTAATAGATACATATGTTAAATAAAGTCTAATTTCTCTTTGATCTTTATGTGTTACTTTGCAAACAAAATTTGACTATATGTAAAAATATTCCAGTGAATGCAGTTTAGTGGAAGTGGTTCACAAAACTTGCAGCAGGTGACTAAATTAGCCATCAGGTCAAGACACTTGACCTCACATCTTCCCTATCTTTTACATTCCAGTTTACCCTGGTAAGGAATAATAATCTTATTTGTGATTATATAAATATTATGTAAATATATAATTTACATAAGTACATTCACTGTCTTAAATTCTAAACCCAAGTTATGGCATTTGGCGGTTTATTGTTAGCTTTGCCTTCTATACTTTAGAATTATAGCTCAGGGACATGGTGAGTAATAAATTTAAATGATTTCTTCTGATACATAGTTCCACCAATAAATATTTATCCCTGTTGGATGTTCCAACATTGCTTTTTAAGAGTGAAACTCAATGAAATTATATAGCTGGTGACTGTGCTGAGTACCCTGTGGCTGTTCTATAAATACCAATAGAATCAAAATGCAAACATAGAGACCAAGAATGCCTAGAAGTAAGAAGTCCTTGCTGAATTAGGATCACCTCCTTCAGTGCTACAATATAGAAAACATTAAAGCCAAAAGAAACTCTCTTTTTATTCAGTTCTATCAAAATATGTTAACTCAGGGAAGCCATCTAGGGATATTTTAGCTTTTGAGACCATCTGTCTCTCTGAATGAGCTTCATTTAAATGAATGAATTTACAGTGATGCTATAAAAATTTATCAGCAGCAACCGATTACTTGGTCAACTAACTTCTTTCTCCTCTCAGGTTTTAGAGCAGCATATATGCTTTAATGATTGATTTGAGTCATTACGTCATAGGATCTTCCTCAATCGATAGACTATGAGATCCCTGAAGGCAGGGATTATGTTTTACTAATACTTATATTTTTAGTCCCAGAATCTAAACACAGGTCAGGTAGCATTAAATAAATATTTCTCAATAAAGGTGGGTTGCAAATACGTGAAACTTTTTATCGGCAAGTTTACCGCGTACACAGTGGTTGGTTATGGTCTCTAAATTTGATGAGAAGAAAACGAATGAGTATCTTCTTTACAGAATTAGCAGGAAAAAGGATTCTACTCCAGCTCCTCCTATAGGGTCCCAGGTTCATAGGGAGAAGGCAGATTAGGGGAATTTGGCATATTTAGTTTTATAGATTAACTGGTTGTAGTATCTTCTCCAACATCCACTCTGTTCCACCATGTTCTCTTTTCCATATCAGCAGTCACCCATAACAAACAGTAGACAGAAGGTTTTGGTTGAGTGACACTCCAATCCTGCCTTTTAATGACTTCCTATGATGGAAGAACCATGAATCAGGCCATTCATATTCCAGAGGTCTTTGACCATTCCAGACTTTTTAACCCCACCCTTGCCCCACCCTAGCCATAAGTCCACTATTACACTTTAACTATCCCAAATTTCCTAAAGTGTATGTGTAAGTTGAGTTAAACAAGAGATAATGTCTGATCAAGAGGGCTATAAAACCTGATTGATTAGAAAAAAAAAATACAAGCTGGTTTAGAGGGCATCCCAAAGGAATTAGTTGCAAAACAACAATCCCAGCACTTTGGGAGGCCAAACTGGGAGGATTGCTTGAGCCCAGGGGTTCAAGACCACCCTGGGCAATAGGAAGGCCCCATATCTCCAAAAAACAGAAAAATTAGCCGGGTGTGGTGGCACGCACTTATAGTCCCAGCTATTTCGGAGGTTGAGGCAGGAGGATCACTTGAGACTAGGAGTTGGAGGCTGCAGTGAGCTATGATCTCGCCACTCTAGCCCGGGTGACAGAGAGAGACTCTGTCTCAAAAAGAAAAAAAACAAAAACTAAAACATATATTCAGTACCTTTTTTGGGACAGATACCTAGTCAGAACAGAGAGAAATCATAATAATAATAATAATATTGTGAAGAACCTGTGTTGAGGGGTTGAGGACTTGCTATGTGCCAGGCATTATAATACAATATTTTACATATGTCAATACATTTCATTTTCACCTCATCCTAATTAGGTAGCTAATATTATCATCTCCATTTATGTTTGAGGAAACTAAGGTAGAAAGTGGTTAAATGCCTTGTCCAAAGTTTATCCAGGCAGTCAATGATGGAGCCAGGTTGACACTGAGGTAGCTCACATTCTCACACTAAACTGCTTCTCCTGAAGTAGTGTCTGCTCTTCAGCACATTTCAGTCCTATTCTGTAGAAATATCATGTCTTCATACGGCTTAATATTAATAAAACATACAAAGATTCAACATTGTAAAAAGCAGAAAAATTTCTACAAAACTGAGAAAAACTCCAATCTCTCTCTTTCTTTCTCTCTGTCTCTGTCTCTCTGTCTCTCTCTGAAAAAGGCTCAATAACCTAGTAGGTAAAAAATACTGATGTCCCTTGAAAGAAATTACTTCTTGTTCTGCTTTCTTCTTCTCCCATTTTGGGCCTCGACCAGTTGAAAACTGGTATGCATGTGCGTATTGATGACCTGTGAATGATCACTGTGAAATGACTTCTCTCCGTAATGTTAGATTTATCTGATGATTTTAATACCCTTCATTCTAAAATGCTATTATCCCGAGTGCATGCAGGGGACAGTACACTTAGTCATAAGTGATAGATGACTTCATTATCTTCAGCCAATTTTAATGGGTCATCTAGAAAGGAAATCACCAGTCAGTTTTGGCTATTGAGCATTGCTACCTCAAGTACCTTATTAAGCCAAATATAAAAATGGGTGGTTTTTCATTTTCCTGTCAGACAACAAAGGTCACCTATCACAAGCTTGAGAAACATTAAGGTTTATTTCTCTTTGGCCTTAAAAATTGATAGTGTTGAAGTTTTTATCTTTTCCCATTGTGAACTGAATATTTCAGACTGTATGGTCCACCAAGAGGGAAAGTGTCTCACAGGAATTCAGAATGAGGAGGATGCTCCACAGAGAAATAGTGGTTGTCATTAATGTATTCCCTGGGTGACATTATTAAACTAATGGCACTATTGAACTGTAGGGCTTCAGCCCCATCATTAAGAGTTAGAAGTAAACACACTGGTGTGGAATATAAGTAGGTATGTCTGTGGGTATCACTCACTGTCTTCTCTAGCCTCAGGCACTAGAAACCAAAAATATTTGATACACATGAAAGTACTGGTATTCGTGTCTCAACCAATCTTTTCTGTTCTTGATTGGGAAATCCTGACTTCTTATCTTTTAAATTACCATTTCTCATTTGACTTACCAGCTTGAACTTTTTCTCGCTGACCCTATTGTGACATCTGCAGCTGTTGATGACAGTAATGGCAAAACAGGTGTAAACTTCAGGATCTATGTTTGCTACCAGCTAGGACTCCCCTGTTATCAGTTTCCAGTCAATGAAACTGACTTGACCCCATTTGAATGCATTTATATATTGAATAATTATTTTGCACTGAAATACACAGATTCAAAAATTCTGTGTTAGCAAATTGTTGAACTGTACAATGAGGATTTTTAAGACAATTAAGAATTAAGGAGATGAGCATGTTCTAAATATTCCAATGCTTATATGTAATACCAAAATAACCTTGAAAAAATATGAGGACTATACCGTGATTCTTGGATAGAATTCAAATGGACATAACTGCCCAAATGCTCAGAAAACAGAGGCAGATCTATCTGATTGCTATTTGATGCAGCTCATCATTTTAACATCCTTGATTAAGAAGTGATCATTTTGTTCACTTTGTATGGTGGTTCTTAATTGTGTTTTGTGGCAAAACCACTATCTCAAAAGCAAAAAATATTAGGCAAAAATCTCAATACATTAAATATACAAAAGCAGAGCTGCTTTGCAGAAGGGGAAAGTTCAGAGAGGAAATCTTAGCCCAGCCATTCTGACCTCCTTCTCACCCTCCACAGGCTCTCAGGGACCTGTATGGGACACTAGGACTCCACAAAGTCTATCTGAAATCAGTGACCTAGCCCAATAATCGTAGGAAACAGACGTAACTAAGGCAGTTGCCCTGCCTCAGTGATTCCTGCTAAGGACATTCTTTCAAGTATACTTGCCTGAAAAGCAAATGTATACGTCACTCACACTTTTTCTATGTGTAACTATTCTGACCTGGAGCTTCTTTGAGGCTTATGGGTTCTAGCTTTCAAATCCTGCTTTTTAAAATAACTTTAAAAAGTCATCAAATTTGTTCTAAAATAACAAAGTGATCATCAAATAATCAGAACTTGAAAGTTATAATTATTATTTCAGAAAGTATATTTCTTCCTGCTGTTTAGTTATACAACTTAATACATTTATTAATTGTCCCATTATAATAAATAATTTTCTATAAAAATTAACTGGAGTAGCTATGAATTTCATCAGATTTGAATTTTTTTCTACAATAACTTGACTAATAACTACATACGTATTTGCCTATTCTTTTAATTAAGGTTAATTATTTAAGATTTCTTAAGACCCTGTGTGACATTTCCCAGGTACAAGGCTCAAGGTGATTCCCCACGGTTTCTTTAACTACAATCGGGCAAACTCTTGCTTACCAAAACCAAGTAATGGTTACATTCATTCTTTTCTCAGATAAAGTTAATGAAGATAATGGAGACAGAAAGCAATTTGCTTTTTGTTCCATTGAGAAACATACAACTTCTCAAAATAGCAAAGCATAGGTAAAGAATGAAATTGACAGTACTAAAATGTTTTCAAAATTGTAAAAAAGCTACAGAGATTAATTAGAACAAGACTCTTTCCATGTCTTTCTCCCACTTTCTCCATGAATTAAAACTAGCATCTAAAAACAATTATTTCCTTAGGAATGTTCATTAATATGAAAGCTCAAGTAAAGGCACATTTCCTTTTTCAAACTTATAGTTATCTGGAAGCATTGAAATATACCTCAGACCTTATTTCTAAAATGGATAGAATATTGTCCATAATAAAAAAAAGGATTGCCATATTATAACTTACTAAAATAAATTTTAACAGAAGTTACCAAGGATTTTAAACAGATGTAAGTTAGTTCTACCATACCCTATGTTTATGAATATGGCCAAAAAAATGTTAGAGAAGGTTTTAAGCAGTAGCAGATAACACAAGTCCATCTGCTTATGTCATCTGCTACTTTTTATGTGACATGGTACGGATTATAAAAGGAAAATCAAATTCACATAGCATTTATCTGAGAGGAGTCTATAATTGAATTCTTAAGGGATTTTTTTTATAATTTCTTTTCTTTTTTACTTTTAACTCTAGTTACTAATTAAAACAGCAAACTGATATTTTGAATATGTTCTCCTTTGTTTAAAGCAATGTTCTTGTTATTCACTAACCCAATTTAATATGTTCAAGTTAGTTTTTTGTTTTTATTTTATTAATATCTCATCTTGTCACTGGGTGGAAACACATAAGAATACACCTGTTTGAATTAGTCCTCTTTTTTTTTTGACTGATTTTTAAGCTGTATGTTAACATTCAACAGTACACCTATGATTGACAATATAAAGTCAGAGTTCTCACAACTTTGATTTAGACCCTTATAACTTTGTTCTTCACCTCCTATAATACCTTCCTAACTGTTGTCCCAAACTAGCCTTACAAACTCTAATCTCTTCCGTCCACCGCAAACTTTCTCGTAAGGGCTATATTACGACCACTAGGAGGAACACAACGTTCTCCTTCCTGTTCTTCCACGAAATCCACTTTTAAGGAGGCCTGAGTCAGTGTTAGACTCATTGGGCCACAATACCAGGAGATGAAGTGTTACATGCATTAGGCTGGACCAAGCCATCAGGCTGGAGGACTTTGGAGCCAGGATGGAGGTAATGCACTGAGTGAGACAGGAGCCCCATTGTGAAGGGAAGGGCCTTCCTATCCATTGGGAGCCATAGAGCACCTCTAGTGAAAGGAAGTATGAAATAGATACCTTGGCCAAATCTGGTACCGGCATTAAGATGCACTTTTCTTTGGGATGTTCTTCTTCTTTTTTCTTTTGTCCTCCATCTTCCTCCTCTTCATCCTCCTCCTCCTTCTTTTTCTTCTTCTTCTATTCATTCATTCATTCAACAAATGTCCACTGAGTGAATGCAAGTGCTGTGGTACAAATAGAGGTACAGATATTGGTGGCAAACAAGACACTCGGGGTCCTTTCCTCTGTGGAGCTTTCCATGGATCAAGGAATACAGATATTAATACTAAACAAATAATTACAACTATGATGAGGATAAGAAAAGAGGGAGACCAGAATGTGATAGCAGTAAAAGGGGACCTAATATAGTCTGCAGTAAGAAAAGGCTACTTTTAAGAGCTGACATCTGAGCTGAATCTGCAGGGAACAGGAATTAACCAGATGATATGGGTGGGAGTGGGGGTGAGGAGCAGAAGGGAGAATGTTTCAGGTGGAGGAAAATTCTGGAAACCCAAAAGAGAGAGAAAAAGAATGAGCAAGCAAGAGAGGAGGTTGAAGGATGCCGGAGCTGAAAACTAACTCAACCTCACTGCTCCCTCACTCTTGTACTTGTGAGTGAAGGAGAGCCAGTAAGAAAAGACTGTCAGGTAGAGTAGAAAATATAATAACTAACAGTGCAAAGTCCTGAAAAGGAGGAAAGGATAGTGTCCAAAGCAAAAATAAAGAGGGTGGCCATATCCAAGAAAGAACCACCTCTGCCAATGTGACAGGAGGAAAGGAAAAAAAAAAAGATTTGTGGGTTAGGTAGTGGAAGGTTGAGTTGAGGGAGCATCTCTCTTGGGATTTTTCTTTTTTTTTTTTATGTAATAGGGGTGAGATCATTTGCTTAGAGTGAGGGGGTGAAGAAGTAAAATAATTCTTGTGGAGCACAGGAGCATGAGCCAGTTAGGAAATATATTAAGATTACCAGGCATTGCTGAGAGCCCAGGTGAGGTGATGACCATAAATTTATAATGGTCCAGTCTTTTCAGTTATGTAATTCTCTCCAGCAAGTTTTGTTAGGCAGAATAATGGCAGAGAGCGAGTAGAAGTTAGATTCATCCAGGGATGATGACTTGCCAGAATGGTGTGATGAAAAGAAAAGTGGCCAGAACAATTGGCAGGAAAGTTGCTGAAATCAAGACAATTTACAACCAAAACCAAAGAGAGGAAACTAGAAGGGGTTCAATCGATTGACTAAGGAAGTAAAGTAATTGAATAAGCAGACAATTCTTGTTCCCTTGAAGCTCACCCTCTACCAGAGGAGCTATAAAACAAACAAATAAATAAAATGGTGAAGAGAGTGATGAATACCATGGTGAGAATTAAAGTGATATAGAATGGCAGCATGGCTACTTTATATTGAGGAGTCAGGGTCTCCAAAGAGATATCATTTAGGTTAAAATCTGAATGACAAGAAACATTCAGCTTTGAAGCATGAAGGGAAGAGCAATTTGGAAAGATGATAGAGCAAATGCAGATCCACTAAGATGGGAATGAACTTAGAATGAATCGAAGGCCCACAAAACTATGGTGAGTGAGCAAGAAGAATGATAGAACCAAATCCAAGTGATATAGGCCTGTTGTGCACAGTACAGCTTGATAGAAGAAGATGGAGTTTGCTCCCTTTCCTTTAGGTCAAAAGATTAAAGTGGAGGAGTGATCTGCTTTATACTTCAGAAGTTGACTCTGGCTGCCATATATAGACTGTGAGTCAGGAATATCACGTCATTGGGAATCATTCCAGTGACCCAAGGGAGAGATGAAGGTAGAATCGTCTAAAGGGTGATAATGAAAATGTGAGAGCTGGGGTATGTTTTTAGGGCTTGGATGTGGGCAAAAGAAAAAGAGAAGAATACAAGCTTGGCACTGAAACAACTGAAGGCAAAGTGAGCTCATTTTCTGAGGAGGGAAGACAAAGAAGGATGAGATTTAGGGACAGAAATAATAAACTCTGTTTGGGCAATATTAAGTTTGAGTTGTTTGTTAGGCCTGTAAATGGCTATTAGTCGTGCAATAGCAGAAACGAGTTGAAATTCTTGTCATGACTGCAGATAGAAATTTGGAAATAACAGGCAAAGAAGTGTCGAGGAGGTGATTGTGAGTAGCCAGAGGAGTGGATAGCTGAAATAAAGTTGAATTCTTTGAACATGAGAAGGTCAGGGAACTGAGAGACCGTATTCTGGGAGTTTCGTTCACTTGCAATGGCTACGAAGGCGGTGTGCTCAAGGTGACAGGCTTTTGTTAAGGCCAAAAAAACCACAGAGGCTCAGGAAGGACAAATTGGTAGAGAGTTCATGGACAAGTTAGGGAGCGAAAAAAACAGAGTTTTCTAGGAAGCAGATTGTAGAAATATGGAGACGTTTACATTTTAACCGGAGAGGGAGGAGACCTGGACTATGTGGAGTGGTGGTTGGAGTTTTAACACTTCCCTAAATTGTTGGAGAATTTAGCTGTAGCTTGCTTGGAAGGCTGTGATAAGTGTATCCTTTTCCTTATGCTCCATGACAGTGTCAGCAAACGACATTTGCTGGCCAAATCCTACCCACTGCCTGTTTTTGTAAATAAAGTTTTATTGGAACACAACCACGCTCCTTCGTTTACATAATATCTGTGGCTGCTTTCACACTACAACGGCCAAGTTGAGTAGTTGTGACAAAGATCATATGGCCCGCAAAGATGGAAATGTTTATTATCTGGTACTTTATAGAGACAGTCTGCTGATCCCTAATCTAGGGGTCAGTAAGCTAGGAGAAATGACTATGGAAATCAAATGTGAGCCTCGTGGTTTGGGATATAGGGTGGGTGGCTCCTGTGTCCTTTCAATAAAACTTTTGAACCTTTGGAGGAAGATTATGCAACTTGTCACATAACATAACACATAAACCTCTTATAATGTGATAACATATTGAACAGTTCGTGAGAATATTTGTTCTCAAGAAGGTCCTGATGTTCCTCATTGCCTGTAGAGGAGGACAGACTCAGGTTACTGCCCAAAACAAGACTCCCCAACCACTGGTCTCAATGATAACTGCATGGAAGCTCAGTTGCCACTATAGCTAATTTAGTCCTCTCAGTGCTTAGTAGAAAATGTTAGCCTTTCTATGTCTTGGCCATATAAGAAAATCTTACAGCAAAATTCCCTGCGATCCAATGCATTTCAACTGTTTTAATTCATATACACGAAGTAATTGCCCCAAAGCAAAAACACACTGCCCATGTGGCTAAGCTGGTATAAAATAAGTTTTCAACACTAGTGTGGCAAAATCCAAAAAGCTACAGTTTAAAGGTAGGTTTAGATTGGGGTCACATACTCACAAAGCTACCAACACTCGACCAAACTATAAATTTACAGCATGAAACAGATGTTAGACTGTCTGGTGGAGTGGACATTGTGGCACACTGAAGAACTCTCACCATGGCTAAAAGGAGGAACTGCTACTCGCTCCAGCCTTGTCACTGTGTGAGAATAAAAATCTAGTCACATAAACTGATTATTCAAGAACAGTAATAAATTCTCATCTTGATGTTAAATTTCCGGTTTCTTAAAAGCACTAATATTGTCAAACAAAACCTGTGTTGGGCTGCCAAACAAAACCTTTCCACTCTGGCCCATACACTGCTAATTGCAACCCAGTTTCCAGAAGAAAGAAGAGAAAGAAGGCTGTTAGCTTGTTCTTCGTACAGAACCAAGACCTGATTCTCAAAAGCAGTCTGTTGCACTCACGTGTAGTACGCTTTAGCTTGCCAGGAAGCTACAAAGGCGTTAGAATCCCAAATCCCAGTCTAGAATTAAGGTTCCTTTTCACAGCTTTCCTCTTTGGTTGATGAACTCTACTAGATATTAGTCATGAGTCTATACTAAGAGCCTGCGAAAGGAAGCACCATCTGGTGCCCAACATTCTCAAATCCTTGGAGACTCTCTGCTGCCACATTTTCAGGAGGAATGCAGAGGAAAAAGACAAGCCAAGTTCTTCAGGACGATATTCAAGGTCTTCTATAATCTGACTGCAATAAACCTTTCAAACGTATCTTCAATTCTATACTCCCGTCAGTGTGCACGTAGTACAAACATGGCAACAATGGGCTTCAGAGCACAAGCAGAGGTCGTTGGTCAATTGCATGTCCCATAGTTGAAGGACAGAGAAGCACATTCTCATGGTTGCCATCAAGGAGATAATAACCCCCTACAGGTAGAAGGCATATCCAATAACTTTCTTTTTCTTCCACAGCAAACAGCAAAGTGCCATGCTCAAAGACATAACATACATATATATACATATATGCACTCCTACAATAAATAAATCACAATATATAAGCAATTAGTTTTGCATTCAACTTAATCATATACCCTTTTCTTAAAATGGAAAAATGCTGCAAGTATAGCTATATTCCCTCTACTAATAAAGCCACTTTACTCGTCTAGTATTATTTCACTGTATTTTCCTAAATTTCTCCACATTTCTTTATTTGTATTTAAGAAATCCGTAAACAGAACAAGCAGCAACAAGAATTGCAACAATAGAGGCCAAAAAGCCACCCTAAGGTCTTGAAAGAATAATTTCATATCTGTAACACACAACAGACAATTATATACTCCCAAGTAGCAACAGAACCCAAAAGGAGATTAGAGCTTATTTGAGATATTTCAGTAAAACACACACTGTTCTTTGAATCCACATTATATTGTAAGTGTTCTTTATTTTTTTTTTTTTTGTATCCCTTATTTTTTTCTTAATCTACATGTAGAGGTCATGACAATATCACTTAGATTCTTACCGCCTACTTCCCACACTTTCATTAAACTAATTATCTTGAAATATAATTAGCTAATTACTGAGAAAGGTAGATAATGATAGTGAATGGAATGTAAGATAAGCATTAATGAATAACAACAGGATCCAAATATTCTAGTCAGGCAGAAGACGTTCAGAGTTGGCAGAGAGACAAGGCATATTCAATAAACTTTTGATCACTTGCATTTGAATCAGAACCAACAGTGCTACACTGTGTTACTGCAACTGGGTAGGAATCCAAGTTCTCAATTTTTAAAACCTAACAAAGCTCCTTTACATTTCAGTAATACTGAATGATGGACTAAAGCACCCTAGTGCAGACCGGCTGCAATTTGTCAACTGGACTTCTCAGTCTTTCTCTTTTTTTCCTTTCTAAAAAGTATTATGTGAAAAAGATTTGTTTTCATTTGTAGCATTGTCAGAGCAACAGATTTATTATAATTAAGTTACAATATGTTTCTAAAGGGCCAATATTCTAATATTTAAATTGTTCACAATATGGTAAGTGCATATTTGTTTGAAATAAAAAAGACCAGGTTGAAATAGATTTTTAATTAACTGGCTCTGGATCAGAGCACTTTTCAAATGAAAATACAATAGGGCAGCTAATCAGACAGGTTATTTACCCAGAATAATTGAATCCATGCTATAGCAAAGTCTTTTAAAATGTGGTTTTGCGGTAATATTTTTTAGGCTTTTTGAGGGTGTTCAATTGGCCAGAGCATGGAACTAATGTAACATATAGCATAGATAAAACTCTATATGAACCAACAGCCTCTTCCAGAGAAAAACTATGCCAAGATCAAGACCAACCACAAGATCTCAACTTCCTCTAATCATTGGATTCGTAGTAGGAGCAGTATAACCCCCAAACTCCCTGCACAATGTGTTTATCATATTATTTTGGAGAAATTTACTTGCCCAAATTTCCCACTGGAGCATGAGCTTTTGAGGACAGAGATTTAGCTTAAATCACCTTTTATCTCCCCTCGCCCCAATACCTAATAGGTCCTCAATAAATGTTAGTTGACTCAAAATGTCAACAGTGCAAAAGAACACTAAGACTAATTTAATCCAATGTGTTACTTATTTATGCTGTGCAAGGCATAGAGCTGGCTGTCAATGAAAGAGAAATCATAGGTATCATCTGGGAATATATGATCTTGGAAAGATAAGACAGTCACCCATGAAACATTACAACCAAATAAGGTGGTTTCTAAACTTTATGTGTTAATGAGTGACACAAACAGTGAACACTGGCAGAGTTCAGAAGCAGGAGAAATCTGTGTAGGCAGAGTGACTAACACACACAAACACCGTAATTGTGAAAAGCAAAGGAGAAAAGAGAGGGACTCTCCCAAGAGGAATAAGGTGAGTCACTGACAGTCATAGGACAGATGGGAGATGAGTCTGCCTGGAGTGGATGATTCACAATAAGGAGTAAGGGTGGAGAGAGAGGTAAGGTTGGGAACAAAGGTGAAGCCATTGTGATAAGTATGGACAGTGTAACAGGAAAAGCACTGAACTAAATCAGGAGATCTTGTTCTAGGCCTTTCTTTGCCTCTGTTTCTCTGACACTGAACAAGGAATTATACCTCTCTGGCTTCAGCTTCCTTGTGCATGAAGTGAGCTAGACCAAAAGACCACTACAGCTCAAAGGTCTCAGCAAGGTAGAATCCTGAGCAGAAAAGTTATGAGCAAGAGAGTGGTATGAAGAATGAAAAGTTCAGGTAAGATCAGTCTAATGCATAGAAATGGGCTTCAGGATGGTCAAGTAATGGTCTGCAACAGTAAATCAATTACCAGATGATGAAGCTCTGGTATAAGCAAGCAAAAGAAATAGAAACATGGAGACCATCTGAAAGCATTGTCAATCAGACCTGATTACTTATAGAAGCACTGACTCAAACATAATGCCATCATTTGAAACCTAGGTGACTACATATGAGAGTCTAATTAGAAAAACCTATATTAAGGGCAAAGCCAGTGTGAAATATAACTAAATAAAAGTTTGCTTTGGCTCTGTTCACCCTAAATACCTTTCTTCCACTGTGAGAACTGCCTTGTAGTTTCAGCCTTAGGTTCCACACCAAGAAACCCCAGAGTCTGAACTTGCTAAGGACCCTCAGTATCCATCCCTATTTCCCCTGGCTCATTGGTGGATTACCAACACACCACTTCTTCCTGTGATCCTCACATCCGGAACTTCATCTCAGAGTAAAGTGCTCTTTTGAGGCTATTTCAGGTCTTTTCTGCTGTTTCAGGTCTCTATTCTCAAGTTAATAAAACCTGGCTGAAAATAAATGCTTTCTCAAGAAAATTACTACAGTTTGATAATTAACTAGGTATACTGGGTACTTGATGATCACAACAATCTTTGAGGTATTTCATTAGATTTCTCTTGCTCTGTGACAAATTACCACAATTGTAGTGGCTTAAAACAATAGCCATTTATCAGCTCACAGTTCTGTAGGTCAGAAGTCTGGGCAAGGTGTGGCTGAATTCTTTACTCAGGATCTCACAGGGCTGAAATCAAGGTGTTGGCCAAACTAACTTCTCATCTGGAACCTCTGGGGGAAATTCCACTTCCAAGCTATTAAGGATAGTGAAAGAATTCAATTCCTTGTGATGTTAGAACTGAGGTCCTTGTTTCCTTGCTGGTTGTCAGCTGAAGATCACGCCAGCTCCCAGAGACCACCCAGGGCCATTCTTTGGTCCTAGAGGACACACACATTCCTTCCTACATGTTTTCTTTCGTCTTCAAAACCAGACATAGAGAATCGTCCCCACCTCAAATTCCTCTCCCACTTTTAAGCCCTCTGACTTCTCTGTCTCTGATGCCCTGATTTAAGGAATTCATGTGATTAGCTTAGGCTCACCTGGATAACCTCCTTTTAAAAGTCAACTGTGCTATATCACATAACCTAATCATAGAGTGAAATCTCTGTATTCACAATTCCAGGAATTATACAAGGTGTATGTACTAGAAGACAGGGAATGTTGAGGAACAACTAAGAATTCTGCCTATCACTGGTTTATAGTGGATGAGACCCAAAGCTCTCTGAGACATTTTCAGATGATTTACTCAATGTCTGATATTTCCATGATATTTATTAATGAGTAATTTAATTTAGTATTTAAGAGCATGGGTCCTAGATTCTGCCTCCCCTCACAGAGTTTTGCCTTTGTCATTCATTTTATACATGACCTGAATCAAGAGTCCTACAGCCCTCCCAAATTTAGTTTCCATATCAACAAGATATGGAGATAAATAGTACTTGCTTCATATATGTCTTATAAAGATTAAATGAAATAATTCATGTAAAGATTTTGCACAAATGCCTGGATCATAAATGGAGAACTTTTTCTTTTCTTTTTCCAAATGAGACTCAGAGATTTAACTAATTTTTCCAGAACTGCACAGCTACCAAGTGGAGGACCTGAGATTCAACACTTAGTCTTTTTGTACTTCAGAAGCTACACTCAGGCCACCAGGCTATGGCTACTCTAGGTTTCTTCATAGCCTCCTGCAGTAACTCACAAACATTAGGTATTTATTGATTTATTGATTAACACAGGAGTCAAAAGAGAGTTTCCACATGCTCCCAGCTTCAAATCTACCAATCTTTCTGCATCTGCACCATTATACCTTTATACTCTGACACTCCGCCTTGCATATGGGGTGAACTATCTGAGGCAACTGCTTCACCTGTATTGGATCACAACCTTTCTCACCAAATCAAGGAGCATTCCTGGCAGTGTCTTCTCTTTTCTGCATCTTCAATTGTTCCCACACTGGGGAATCATTTCCATTAGCATACACAGATGCTGATATACCTCCCGCCTTAAAAGCAAAAGCCTCCCTGTCCCTTGTCTGCTTTTTAACTTCTACTTCTTATCTATCTCAGTAAACAACAGCTCCATTTTCCCAGTTGCTTTGATCAAAAACCCTGGAGTCATCTGTAATGCCTCCCTTTCCCTTGTACTCCACATGTACCCCATCAGCACATTCTGACAACTCTAACTCAAATATAAACCAAATCTGTCTGTTCCCACTACACCCATCGCCACCACCCCAGTGCAAGAGCTTCCCATCTCCAATAAAACCCAAAGTCACTGCCAGGTTTCACAAGGTCCTTTATTATCTGACACCAGCTTTCCTCTCCACGCACATCTCCAAACACACTCTGTTGCTCTCATTCACTCACTCCAGCCTCACTCGTGTTCCTGGAACACGCCAAGCAATCCCCTGTGTCCACGCCCTTCACATTACCCTTCCTCTGAAGGAAATATCCTGCCTGCCGCAAGTAAGCACAACTACCTCCTCCACTTCCTTCAAATCCCACCTCAATTGTGTCTCCTCAGAAAGGCCTTCCTGAATCACTCCATCACTGTTTATCACGTTTACCTACCTCGTTTATCTAGGATATATATTTATTTATTAATAATTTTCACTATTTTTTACACATCCTTTATTTTGTACTTACTCATTTACTTATATATTTATTTGCTGACTTGCCTGTCTTCTCCCCCCCCACTAAAATGGAATATCCATGGCGGCAGGAGGATTTGTCTGTTATATTCACTGCTCTCTTGTTTGTGTCTAGAATAATGCTTGGCACTTAATAAATATCCCAACATATTTGTAAAGTAAATGATGTATATGTTTTCCTTTCATCCCGAAATCGTTCATTCCACTCTCATTCACGGGTTTGTACTGTGTGGCTATGATGCAACAGGCTTTGTGTCAGGTCCTGGGTATAAGAAATTAAATAAGACATGCATGGTTCCTGCCCCTTTGCGATTTAAAGACTAGTAAAAGACATAGACAAAGAAATAAGCAATGAAATTGGTACTGACTGATTAACACTACGGTGCTCAAATGGTGGTGATGTTCACCAGGGATTAGGGAGTTGGCGGGGGTAGACCCACATCTGAGGGATGCGGTGAGCACTGTGGAGGGGAGGGGCATGACTCTAACCCTTGCTAGGGAGAGGCAAAGACATAAAATGTAACCAAAAGGAAAAAAAAAGAAATAAGCAACGAAAGTCCAATATGTGTGCTATAACAGGGAAGAGTGGTGTTTAGGAACACAAAAGTGTAACATCTCTCTGAAGATCAAAGAATTGTTCTGTCAGAATTGGCAAATAAGTTGAGATCTGAAGGAAGAGTAAAAGTTAAGGGGTTGGAATTGGTAGGAGTGATGATAGCGATTGTTCTTCCATTTGTATGTAGTGAATGGAAAAATTCAAACAAATTGGTTTTGAATGTACCCAAATTTTACTTAAAAACTAATCCCCAAATCATTGATCTGACCAAAAACAAGTACATGCATTTCTACTTGCTTGGAAACCTCATTGTATACTTCAAATCAAAGATAGTCAGATGTGTTGGGGGTTTTTTAAAGTCAACTTACAAATTAGCTATTTTTTTCTTTGAATCAGATCATGTTGTTCACTACCAAATCCATTTAATTCAATAGACAGTTACTAAGTACATATCATGTGCATAAAGGTAAGTAAGTCAGATGCCAACCCCCTAGGAGTGTGTAATTTTGTACAAAAGTAAGATCTATATGCAAATAATTAAAATACAAAACAATAAATGAAAAAATGTACTTTACAAGGGGTTCAAAATGTAAGCTCACGATGAGAAGCTATTGACTGGTGAGTTGAGTCTACCACATATGCAAACAGAGAAAAATCTAATTAGTACAGTCTTCAGGAAGTTAAAAGAATTGTTAAACCCCTAGAAGTCACTGGAGACTCAAGGCAAAAAATACTCTTCAAAAAAGAGGTCAAAAATGTAAAAAAGAGAATTAAGGAAAAGATGATACAAGTAGCTTTGTCTCTTGTCTACTGAGACTGAAGGTGGAATTTTAATAATGATGATAAAGAACCACTGTGTCATCCTGTTTATATTTTAAGCTCAAGTTAAGAGTAGGTTATTAATCTTCACCTATAACTATCACAGACAAAGTGTTAGGTTATATGGACATTCTCATATGAGAACCCAAGAGTTATCTCATTTGTTGTTTATACATTTTCTAACAAAATGTACACAAAATAATCCAAAAGCTTAAATGAAAATAAACTTTTACGAAATATTTTTTACTGTTAGCTAGCATGTTTTACAGACCCAATTCCTCTATTATCTTTCCTTATCCCACACTAATATGAAAATTAGAAGCCTCTCCATATTTAGAAAAAAAGAACTTTTATAGTACTGCGTATAATTCCTCAGAAGATTTTAGCAGGAAAATTTTCTTCCTTTTTAGAAACAGTCACATGAAAATTGTAATATCAGATCTTAGGTTGATTCCTTATAACATAGTGCCATCTAGAGATTAGAGCTGATGTTGCTACAAGCTACATTAACCACACCAGCTTCCAGCTTATAACATTATATTTTATAGCTAATAAGCTTAGCAGGGTAGGTTACATTTTCATTATAGCACATCTGTACAGAGTGAATTTTGAATAAATTAATGACTACTTACATGAAGGAATTTATAGCTACTACATTGACATCTGATGTTTGTGTGCCTTCTCATATGGATAGGTAGCATAAATGTGCTAACATGTCTAAATGTTTAGTAATATACTATGGTACTGAGAAAAGTTATATGGAAGTACAAGAATACTAATTTGATTAAGTTTTGTGAAAAGGCATAATTGAACTTCTACAAAGAAGAAAGATACTTTTCATCATAAACATGAAATATTTATTAACGATTGACTATGGGTAAGGCAATGTACTTACTATGTGTATTAATTCCCTGAAGCTGTCATAACAAATTACTGCAAATTTGGCTTAAAAATAACAGAAATTTATTCTCTCACAACTCTGAAGGCTAGAAGTCCAAAACTAAGGTATTGGCAGGCCACACTCTCTCTGGAGACTCTAGGGGAGAATTCTTTTTCACCTCCTGCAGCTTCTGGTGGCTGCTAGCAATCGTCGTCTTCCTTGGTTTGTGGCCACATCATTTCCATCTGTTCCTCTGTCATCTCATCACCTTCTCCTCTGCGTGTCTGGCTGTAGCTGCCTTGCTCCAATCTCTGCTGCTGTCTTCACATTTCCTCCTCTTCTTCTGTGTGTCACTCTCTGTGCCTTTCCTCTTCGTGTGTGTTATGAGGACACCTGCCATTCAATTTAGTGTACACCTGGATAATTCAAGATGCTATCCTCATCTTAAGTCCCTCAACTTAAATTAATTACATCCACAAAGACCCTTTTTCCAAATATGGTAGCATCACACATTCCTGCTATTTAATGTGGATATATCTTTGTGGGGGCCACCATTTAACCCATCACTTCATATTCTTAAAAAGTCAGGAAAATATATGGGAAAGTAAATTCTACTTCAACAAGTTTACAGGATAATTTTTTTAAAAAGGCTTATACACATAGATAAGCAGTAACTTAGATCAGGGTTTATCCACGTGACACTATTGACATTTGAGGCCAGATAATTCTTTATCATGGGAATCCTTTTGGAGTGTTTGACAGTATCCCTGGCTTCTACCCATTACATGCCAAAATCACCCCTCCTCTAAGTCATGACTTCTAAAAAATGTCTCCAGACATTCCTAAATGTCCCCCGGAGGGGCCACAAAGTCAACCCCAGTTAAGAACAACTGATCTAGATTATAAATAAATATCATAAGATAAAAGTTCAGAGGAGGAAGAAACCATAATGGACTGGGAAGATACCTTGTTTCATGGAGAAAATGAGAAACAAACTAGTCATTGGATGAAAAAAACAGCACTCGAAATTGTGGAGGGGGTCATGGAAAGCATTACCAGGCTCTAAGGCCCTCTTGCTGAAAAGCACTGTGGGCTTGTCAAGACCGAGAATCACACCCTACTTATCTTTATGTGCCAAGTTCCCAGCACAGCTCCTGGCACAGAGTCACTCTTGAAAATGTCTGCTGAGTGAGTCAATCGATGAGGTTACATTCACAGATTGGAGTACGATTGTGAAAGGTCGTAAAGACAGACTAAGAATTTGAAAGCCATTCTGTTGGTGATAGTAAAATCTTGAAGGATCTTCAGTAGAAAGATGAACTGAGTAAAGGAAGCAGTGGCATATAGGAAATAACAGGAGAGGCCAGAACTGAGATGAAGAAAGAGAGGCGAAGAAATTATTAAAATAGTCTAGCTGTGAAGTAATGAGGTCTGGTACCAAGATAATAACAGTGGGAATTAAAATGAGGTTTCAATGACAGGAAAAAATAACTGTGAGTTTCACATTATTGGATTTGGAAAAGATGGCGAAAAGGCATAAAGGAAACCTTTCAAGTCAGAGTGACTAAGAGGATAGTTTGTTCATTCAAGAAAAATAAGGAAGTCCAGAGATTGAAAGAAAGATGATGAGCTTGAGGTGAGGGGACACATACACATCACCGAGATGCAGGGCAGATTATTTTTAGGTTAATTGCAGGGTCATCTTCCAAAAAAGTAATAGTGGGTAGAAAGGAGCTAAATAAATGTAAGAGATAATTTATAATCAAATTTGCAAACTGCTTGCTACACATTATTCCCATAAAAATTTGTAATACTCTTTGGGTCACAGAAAGAGGTCATTTTGCACAGATTTCTGAAGTAGTTAGTCTGATCTCAAAGTCGTGGATTCTATATCCATTTGACGACTCTCATCTTCACTAAAAGAGTAATTGCAGATTACTGCATTATTCATGCTCCGACATTCCAGCCTCTGTTTCTTCTCAGTGCAGTGATGTTCATGACAAAATAAACTTCAAATCAACAGTTATTTACACATGGCAAACAAGTTTGAGAAAACAGTTTATTATTTTTAAAAAGACTACAATTTAAAAAATCCATTGAACTATATTTTCTCATTATTGCCAATAGTTTATGCAAACTGGTTATTAGCCACTTGAAAAAATAATTGTACAATTACTTCAGTTAATTTTTTTCCTTCTCCCTTTTCATTTTTTACTTGGAAATGTTTTAGTTTTTGGCCTTTATAAGCATTTTAATATTGTATGTTACAAGTTACCGTATTTTTTGAGAGTGAAACATTATAGACTTAATTAAGAAAACAATTTCATTTCAAGAAATAATCACCAAGCTACGAATTAGTAAATGAAGACCAGAGGCAACTCAAATATGCCTTAAAGAAAATCAGAATTTTGTTATACTTTGTAGGTGATTACCTAATTATCTTATTATCTGTGTTGGGGCAGTTTTAAAGTCATAACTTGGAAATTCTTTCATAACAGCTTATTGATAGGTAAAGGCAATCCTCTATCTAGGCTAAATATTTAATTTTGTATAAATTAGGAAGGAAAGGCTGCACCTTTAAGACATTTACAATTACTAAAGTATATAAATTATAAAAGTATATAAACCTATGGTGACTTCAACAAATGATATTCCCTAGATCTGTGCAGTATCCAGCCTACACAACTGTATGCATTGGCAATAGGTACAGTGGTGAAATTCACATAGAGGTTAATGTTATGTATCAGAGAATTTTCAAGGCCCCTAAATACTCCTGAATATGTTGTGGATTTCAGGAATGAAGTCAGTTTCTGGAAATGTACTTTGCTTATGGCAGAAAAAAGTAGAATTCTTCCCCCTGCATCATATAATCCCAGGAAGAATTGCATTCACTTGGCCACATGAAGTAGCATCTCTTAACTGTAGATCAGAGAACTGAGCTCAAGATAATCTATACCTAATGTATGTTGAATATTAATATAGATATATCTTTTAAATGATTTTACAGTTCTCATGTGTAATATAATTTAATTTTAAAAATTTAAATACTTAATTGCAATTGTACTGATGCCTTAAAACATTTTTTTTTGTTTGCTTGTTTTGCTTTGTCTTTATTTTTGTCCTTAAGTAGGTACTTGGAAGGAGACCTCAAAGGACCAAGAAGGACACAAGGAGTCGCAGAGCTCCAGTTCCATCCATATTGCTGCAAAAAAAATTAATTCTTTTTATGGCTGAGTAGTACTCCATGGTGTATAGCTATACCTATGGTGTATATATACCTATCATATAATCTATTTGATAGAACCACCCTCATTGTCAAGAAAAATCAACAAATTCAGACTTATTTGCTTATGAAAACAAAAATCAGAACACCATTTTCGATTCAAATGTATATAATAATACATGTTTCAGGAAATCATGTAAATAAGAAACACTGACCAAGATAAATACACACACACACACACACCCCACATTTTGTTAAGCCACTCATGAATTGATAGGGACTTGCATTGATTCCACATCTTTGCAATTGTGAATTGTGCTGCAATAAACATTAGAGTCTTTCTGATATCTTTTTGATATCGACCCTTCTTTTTCTTTGGGTAGATACCCAGCAGTGGGATTGCTGGATTGAATGGTAGGTCTACTTTTAGTTCTTTGAGAAATTTCCATACTGCATTCCATAGAGCAAAATAACATTTTTAAATGAAACAGTTAACCCACTGTTTTAAATGAATCAAGTGGAAGCTAAACGTGTTAATGATATGTTATTTATCATCATCATTGCACGGAAAAGCTCATCTTTAACATTCAGAAATTTTACACATTTTCTTTTTCTCCTGTAAATTGTGTTTCCACTCTCTTCCTCCTTTGAACTTTATTTTTATGCAAAGAAGTATTATGCTTGAAAATTGAAAATCATGAAAGTACTTTAATGACTACATATCAAACTTCTCTGTAACTAGTAAATATATAAATTTTAATATGTTCCATATCCTATTAAAAGTTGATTACATTACAAATCATCCTTAATAAACATAAAAACCAAAATTTTGCTGGGAATGCATCTCTTACATGAGATGAATGAGATTGGGTTTCTTTTTTCAATTACTCCATATTTCATGTGGCCAGACTGATACAGGGGTCAGCGTCAACTCTGTGGCAATTTTTCATTTTAATAGATGTAAGCACTGAGAAACCTTATGGAAATAAACAGATGGGAATAGAAAGAGGTTTGTTATTGTAGCATCACTAAATTTTTAAACCTTTTTGAGCTGTCAAAAATCACATAATGATCTGTCTCTATAAGTGACTTTTTGATACTCTATCAGCTGTCTACTTTATTAGGTTCTTCCAAATCAGTTGAAAGCAAAGAATTGAAAATCACCTAAAGTGCTAAAGAATTTTGTGTCCAATCATTCACTTACTTAATTCCTTAGAAGAAAATCAAAAAGGTGTCTTTTCCAAGACTTATCAAATGATCATTAAATAGTTCTGTTACTCTTCCACCTAGAAACATTTTGCTAAATTTCAGAAAGGGTTGAGAAAATAAAAATATTCTTCAATTTATTATTTCTTTGCAAATATAATGCTTTCAATGAAACACTTACATTTTTATATTTTTTTAAATATATTTTTATCAAATCTTGACACTACAGATATAGCTCACATGATTTATGGAAAATGTCTATCATATAATCTATCTAATAGAACCACCCTCATTGTCAAAACAAATCAACAAAATCAGACTTATTTTCTTATAAAAACAAAAAGTCAGAACACTATTTTCAATTCAAATGTATGTAATAATAAGGGTTTCAGGGAATCATATAAATAAGAAACACTGACCAAGATAGATAATTAATTTGTAATAATACAATTCAATGTATGTAGCTACAACTTTAAGTTATATATGAACTGAGAAGTATAATACAAGTCATGAGAGTCCTCTAGTGTGCAAGTTTGAGGAATAATTGAAATAAGAATCAAGTATCATAATCATAACTAAAGCTATTAATTTTGTCAGAGTTTTTGATTAAATTTTTTCCATTTATTTATAAAAAAGAAAGGTGTATATTGCTATTAATAAAATCATATCTGGATAGCAATATGAAATAAGATGAAAATCCAGATTGACTGAAAATAACTCTTTACAATTAAATTTTAAAAACTAGATAAATAAATAGGGTTTTTTCGAGAGTTCAGTGTCTCTTATAAATGCTCCTTAGTTGTATGCTCAAGACACTTTCCCTCAACAGCCATGCATAGGTTCAAAATACATTTGATGAGCAAACAAGTAAAATAAACATTGCCATTGCTCTCACTACCTCATGCTAGAATTCATCTGCATCTAAAGCGTCACAATAGCGACCCCATTTCTCATGCCAGCCTTCTCCAGGAACCCAAAAATAGAAGACAGGACAGACAAGCAGCGCCCAAGGTCTGCAGTGTTTCAGTTAATCATTACAGAAAGCCTGCACTTTGTTTCAATCTCCTTAGATTTTAAGCCCAGAGCATTAGATTTGGGATGGAAGAGGGCATGCCTTTCTTTTCTATTCTGGAAGAAGGGTTACTGTGAACTCAGGCAGGTTCTCAGACTGGTATTCTTTTTAAGAATCTTGAGAATCTAGAAACTGATTCCCTTAAAATCATTCAGTCTGAGTATTCCTTTCACGCACCCTCAGTCTCAGGACAACCGGTATAAATGATGGCTGGAGCCAGTTAGAAGTGAAGGCGCATGCGCTGCAGGAGGGCTGGGACCTGCAGTGACCCAGCTAGCACCAAAGGCCGGGTTTAAAGGGTCAACGGACATGACTGTTGACTTTGGGAACAGAGGCAGTGTGGCTTACCTTCAGATTTTAAGAAAATGCAGAAATCCCAATTTTTATGACAAATCATCGACTATAAAATGTTGACTCATAAACCTTTAAAAACTACTGTGCACGTCCAACAGAACACTTCAGCCCAATTTATGCTTTCTGCCGTTGATTGTTTTCTTGTTTCTGTTGTGGTCTTCTGTTTAAAATAAATACATTGTATTTCAAGATCTAGAACATGATTATAACTCAATATATCAGAAGTTTATATCATCTCCCATATATAAACAGTATAGATTTTCTAGGTCAATTATAAATGGAATTAATGAGATTTCAGAATAAATCTTGGTAGCTGTCATTTAGAAAATTCATTCATTCATTCAGCAGTCATTTACTGAATGTTTATTATTTGCAGGTACACTCTAGGCATGCTCAAGATACAAATAAAAAATACATGACCCTTGAATTTAATATGAAAGGTAAAGCTTAAGATAAGTAGCAATGATATAAATTGATGTGCCTTATGAATTAGAAGGATACTTTGAAAGCAAAAATGTGGACTCAAAGTATTTGCAGTATTTATTAATAGTTTCTTTGGAATAAAAAGTATCTTCTTCTCTAAAAATTGATGTATTTGGATTTCCAACAATGTTAGACTATGAGCACTAAATATTTCTGCATAATGTTTAGACAAATAAAGCTAACAGAAAGAGAAAAAAAATTGCTACTCGTCTTGAAAATGCTAACATTTTTTCTGACATATATTGTATAAGTTATGGAAATACACTTTTTATATCCAATAGAAATTTGACATATCCTATATTGTAAAATATGAATACTGTTTTATAAGTGTACCCTTTCATAAAATCAAGCTAATAAAAGACAATGGCAGGATATATAAAATTTTCATTGCCTTTCAAGTTGCAGGCACTCAAAAATATTAAGTAACAGTAAACCAAGAAAAAGGGAAATAATCTCAAGCTCACAATTCTGCAGGGAGAAAGAAAAAAGTTTAAGTTGACAGTTTTTATCCTTTTCTTTAGTGAGGCTGCATATGAAAGTGCTGAAGAGCAGGGAGTTTAGAATCAGACAGGCTTTTATTCATATAATTAGCCTGTGTTTTAATCCAGGCTCTAATTCTTAGCAGTAGAGCCATGTTATCAAAGGGTTAGGCTTGAAGTCAGTGAATAAAATGAGAATAAGATAGACAAATGGAGCCACATTGGAAAACAACATACCATCTCTTCATAATTCATAATAGTCAATTTTCTTCCTGCCTTGTTTCTTCCATTGAGAACCAGATAAATTAGTTGGTGTATGTTTCAAGGGTCACATCATACAAAATAAATAAGCTCTAGTTTCTCTTTCCACGTTGAGAGTGGAATGGCAGGTGAGATCATCTGTATTATTTAACTTCTCATTTTGCTTCATATCTTCCTTCCTACAAGTATCCACGTAAGATTATTGACTATGCATGTGCAATATGACACCATTGTGCAGACAGATAAGCTTCCTTATCAGTAAAATATTGAAAATAGTCTCTTTTTCACAGAGCTATGGAGAGGATTAAATGAGATAATATACATAAAGTCCTTAGGAGAGTGCGTGTCACATAGCACTCTCATAAATTATAGTTACCATTAATTTAATTTAGCAAATCAACATTAATGTTAAGAAAAATTACTACCTTTCAATTTTGAAGGTGGGGGCAAGGGTCTGCTCCTGCCCCAAAACATACACAAAGCTATTTTCATAAGGAAAATAATATGATTTGTTTGAGAAGGATGTGCTGACATATCCTCTGTTTGTCTCCAAATCCATTCTTTCTTTTTCACCCTGCTCTGTGCCCTGGGATGCTGACCTTTACGGACTGCACCCACTGGACTCCCTGATTTCTAGTTTGGGTTTGGCTGAAGACATGGCCAGGAGACTGAAGTGGGAGAGGAAGGTGAGGTCAGTGTTTGTTCCCCCATTTCTGCCCATGCCATGGCTCTGCAATGGCTGTGTTCCTCCATCAGAGATCACAGCTCTAGTCATCTGGCCACCTACAGCTGGAACTCTCTCTCTCCTACTTGTAGTAGTTGCTACTTCCCCTGCAGTTACCTCTATAGGTAACTGCTCCCCTTTTTTTTGCATGAAGATGGACTAGAGGGGAAGAAGACTGGACACAGGGAAAATGGTTAGGAAGTACCTGCAGATAGGAAATCATGAGGATCTGCCCAACGCAATAGAAGATAAGTCAGAGAAAACAGAACAGAAATGAGTTGTATTTAGAATATATCTAATATAATATAGAAAAGAAATTATAACTAATTGGATGAAAAAGCAAGGGCGAGAGTAAGTCCAAGAGGATGCCTAACTATTTTGTTTTAGCAAATAAATGAAGACCAATGTCATTTACAAAGAAAGGGAGGTAACATCATCTGATGTGCTTTTTATGCCCCCTAGTTTCTGTTATCATTCATTTTGAAATTGATCACTTGCTTCTTTGAAATACGTTTTGTATTTTATTCAGAATTTGCTGAGCAACATAATTATTTTGAGATTCATCCTTATTTCCCTGTTGAGGCATGTATTTTTTTTTTTTTTTTAGTATTGAGTAGTATTTTATCGTATAAACCACAATTGCTTATACATTCAGCTGTTGATGAACAATTGGGGTGTTTCCTGTTTTTAAATAGTATAAATAAGGCTGCTATAAACATTAATGGACAAGTCTTTGATGCTTTCATTTCTCTTATCTTATTTCTCTTATGAATATCTAGAATTTAAATGTCTGGGTTGTATGCAGGCATATGTTTAAAAAACTGCCAAAATGGTTTTCCAAAGTGGTTGAACCATTTTACATTCCCACAAGCGATGTGTGAAAGTTCCAATTTCCCCACATCCTCACCAATACTTGATATGGTCATTGATTTTTATTTTAGGTTATTCTAATAGATGTGCAGAGATAGCTCATTCTGTATTTATTTTGTATTTTCCTAATGAATAATGATATCGAGCATCTTGTAGTGTGCCTATTTGCCATGAGTATATCTTCTTTGGTGAAGTGTCAGTTTAAATCTCTTGTCCATTTATTTGCTTGTTTTCTTACTGAATTTTGAGAGTCAATTAACTATCCTGGATACATGACTTTATCAAAAATATGATTTGCAAACATTTCCTTCCAGTCTGTGGCTTATCTTTTCATTCTTTTACAATGTCTTTCAAAGAGCAGAAAATATTAATTTTGAAAAAGTCTAATTTAACACTTTGAATCATGCTTTGATGGTATCATAGCTAAAAACTCTTTGCCTAAGTCAAGAAAATCACAAGAATTTTCTTCTATGCTTCCTTCTAAAAGTTTTATAGTTTTAGGATTTATATTTGGTCCAGTGATAAGTATTGAGTTAAGTTTTGAAATGGTATGAGGCAGGATCAGACTTCACTTTCTTATTTTTTGTATAGGGATAGCCATTTGTTCTAGCATGATTTGTTGTAAAGACTATCCTTTCTCTATTGAATTGGCTTTGCACTTGTTACAAGAATCAACTAAAAATATGCCCAGGTGTGTTTCTGGACTCTCGATTCTGTAGTATGGATCAGTTTGTCTATCTTTACTCCAATATTATACTGTCTCGATTATTGTAGTTTTACAAAATGTTTTGAAGACAGGTTGCTATTATAAAAGGTATTAATTGTTCATTTTATTTTCTAATTGATCATTGCTAATATGTTTTGGGAGAAAATTCTCCATGAATATTTTTATGTTTCTTCATGAGACAGACCTTTTGAGCAAAGAGCACTACAAGATGTTTGCATAACAGCTTAGGAAGCTAAAGATAGTGTCTCTTTACTTCGATTCTCCTCGGTTTTCTGTAAGAGCCTGTGTGTAGATGGCATTTCCTCCTTAAATGTTTTGAAGAATTCACCAACGAAGCTGTACAGGCCTGGAGCTTTATTATAGAAAGGTTAATAAATAAAAATTCAATTCTTTAGTAGAAATAGAGCTACTTGGGTATCTATTTTTGAGTGGGCTTTGATCATTTTTGCCTTTCTAGGAATTCATCTTTTTTGTTGAGTTCATTACCATAAAGTTGTTTATAGTATTTCCTTATTACCTTTTTTAATATCTGTGAAATCTTATGCAAAAGGTGGTTATAAAAGCTCTCCTTCCTGAACTTCCCTGACAGTATTTTCTTTGGGCTTTTTTTTTTTAAGCTTTCTTTTTCATGAAGAATGAATTATAAGAGCTTGCCAATTATTAGAACACTCAGTCTTATATAAAACTTTATTTCTATATTTTGGGAAATCAGTTCACTACAAATTGTGACTGTAAACATTGTACTGTAAATGCTTTGTAGTTTTCCCCCAATAAAAAAAAAGAAAAAAAAAAAACTTTATTTCCCCACAAAAGTATACATTGTAATCCTGAATGGCTTTACTGTCTCCAGTTTGACAAATATTCATTTCTCCTTCCAAAATTTCTCATCGCTTAATTATGCTGGAGAAGGGTACCAATGTTTTTAAACTTTTAAACCTGTTAAATAACACTATGTTAAGATTTTGTCTTACATGCATATGTAAGCTTGATGAAAGTAATTATATTTCTACATAAACTGTGAATGCTGCCCCCCCAAATTAGCAAATGCTCACACCCTAAGGACTTATATATCAAAATATAAGATTAGGTAAATAAGAAAAAATATTTTATTATTTTGGGTTTTTATGGCTGTTTCTTTTTTTAAGCAAACTGAATTTGTGTGCACCCAGCACTAAGGTTCATTTTACATGAAAACTGAAAAAAAAAAAATGTTTTATTGCCTGCCTGCCTTAAGAACACAATTAACTTAAATGAAGATATCTTAATGTTTGCCTAACTATTTCAGTTTCATCCTAATATCTAGCACTATATACACAGGGAATACAACATTTGATAGAAAAATAACTATTTTTTCAATCCAGTGGCATGAAAATAGTAGACAAAAACATAGGATATTATGAAAATTCAGAGGAAACAACAATGAAAAATGTCTTTACTCAAATTTGCAGGCTTCTGTGAATTTTTGTGGGCTTAAGATTAAAAGATTGTTTAGTACTAGTATTGAATTTTAGTATAATTTTGTAGCATACCAGACCTTAACATCTAGGCTGTTGTTTTGTTTTTCTTTTTGTTTAGGTTTCCAATTCCTGCTGTTGCAATAGCTATCTGGAGATTATTCTATAAAGAATCATGTATCTGGGGAAAATCACATTTGTTTTAAATATGTATTTTCTTCTGTGTGGTTTTCAGAGTGATTTTCTTCTGTGCCTGGAGGGGAATAAAAAACAGTCATTACTCTAACAGGAAGTCTTGAGAAATATCTAGCTTAGCTATATGGTCATGCGCAGTTTCCTGCTACATTCCAGGAATTGTTCTTGGATGTAAACAGTCATCTTCCAGGGAGCAGGTCACAGCTGCATCTGCCTTATCTATCACTCTACACTTGTAAAGCATATGAAATATCTGGCTAAGAGCTGTTAAATTAATTCTGATGTAGTACAAAGTCTCCATTTGTTGAATGTGTCAAATTTTGTCAAGCTAATTTTAGTAAGCACAACTTTTAGGCAAACAGAATGTCAATATTGATTGGATTCTATGCATCATTTCCCTCCCCCCAAATAAAGCATTCTTTAATTGATTAATTGTACCATAGGAAAAGTATGTCTCAATGGTGAATTTCTACGAACCCGTTTAAGCTTTCCAGCATCTGCCAACAATAAACATAATAAATAAGACTTGCCTATAAAAATACCTACAACATACTGATAATAAAAAATATTTGATTTGAGACATACTGGAAAATAAAACACAAGCTTCTGAATAATACAATACATATTATGTTAGTTATGAGTTAGGATTTTATTGCATAAAAACATAGAATTCTATACTCAATGACTAGATAGAGATGTGGATAAGACATGAGGGATTTATTCTAAAGTTGATTAAAGGTGTAAATTGTGTTGTCTAGTATGGGAGCTACTAGCCATGTTTGGCTATGTAAATGTAAATTAAATAAAATTAATATTTCAATTCCTCAGTCTCGCCAGCTACATTTCAAGTGCTCAATGCCACATATGATTAGTGGCTACCATATTATGCAGCAAGGATATACAACATTGCCAAGATCACAGTAAGTTCCACTGGACAGCAGTGGTATTCAAAATATAACACATAAAGAAAAACTTTGCGAACTAAGATTGTTGCTCTTAGAGAAAAAGGAATGAGTGACCTTTACAGGATATGAAAAATTTTATGCTGTTTTTATATAGTTTCAAAAAATTATTGAGCTTCTCACCCAATTTTTTTAACTAAATTTATTCAAAGTTTTAACTATCAGCACTACATAGTGCAGAGGGGAAAATATAAATTTTGTGGGACCTTAAACTTATATAATTTGGGGGATAATTTTAAGGAAAATAAAAACAAATTAGTTAAGAGAAGATTTTTAAAAAAATAAGAAATCACAAATTACAAATTTTTAAAAAACTGACAGATATTACAAACTTCAAAAATTCAAAAAAATGGTACTGTCTAGGGTACCTTTATATTTGCTACATTTAGCCTCATCATACAACAATGTTCCTATGTAATTTTATAGAGAAATAATAGAAAGAAAATTCAATCTTTCTTCTAGAATGGTCAATTGAATTTTTTTTTAATTGAAGTTAGGGTGCACAAAAACATGAGACTTCATACAATCTGCTTTTTTTAGTACTCACAGATTTGTGCCCTACAAGCACACATTCTGATTAGTTCTCCCTTGTAAAATTTCCAAAAAAAGGAAAATATATATACATATGTATAATATATATATGAGATATGTTGATAATTGTATATGCTGGATTGTCATGTATTCCTGGTATGGGAGATTTTCTATTTTGACTAGGTATTGGTGAGAACCAATTCCCTGCTTATAATTTTACATGTTTGACAAATGGAAGAATTTTCCACACATAAACTTCTGGATCCAAACACTTCAACCCTCACTTGTTCCCACTTTTCAGATAAGTCCAGTGGTAATTACTACAGGACAAGCTCATATCATTTTATAATGTCTGGTACTAAATCTTTGTTTCATGGCACCAGGTAAGTCACCAGTGAGCAGTATGGAAACAATTCTTAACATGGGATAAATAGCAACAACTGAGCTACACATAGAAGTGACTGTGAACTGCAAAAGTATGTCCACTACATCAAAACTAAATGTATCTGACACTCAACTTCGCTTTAACTGGATCCCCAAAATGCTTATGGATTGTGGTCCCCAAATCTTGGTCCACGGCCTATTAGGAACCAGGCTGCACAGTAGGAGGTAAGCAGCTGGCAAGCCAGTGAAGCTTCATCTGTATTTATATCCACTCCCCATTTCTTGCCTCACCGCCTGAGCTTTGCTTCCTGTCAGATCAACGGCAGCAGTGGCATTAGATTCTCATAGGAACACGTACCCTACTGTGAACTGCACATGCAAGGGATCTAGGTTGTGCACTCCTTATGAGAATCTAATGCCTGATGATCTGAGATGGAGCTAAGGCAGTGATGCTAGCTCTGGGGAGCAGCTATAAATACAGATTATCATTAGCAGAGAAATTTGACTGTACAATAAATGTAATGTGTTTGAATCATCCTGAAACCATCCCCCACCCCCTGGTCCATGGAAAAGTTGTCTTCCATGAAACCAGTCCCTGGTGCCAAAAAAGTTGGTGACTACTGTTCATGGACATTCTACTGGCATCTAGCACCAAGGGAAAGCATGACAACAGTAAGTATGAACACATAGTCTGACAGAGTCCAATTAAAATATTTTAATTTTGTGAATTTTATGAAAATGTATGACCATCTAACACAATGGTAGGATCCCTCCTAAGGCCTTGGAAGGAGCTTATGCAACTGAGGTGTCAAGAAGCTAAGCTCCTTTGCTCATTTATTGATAGGGTTGCTTGATTTTTTCTTGTTGATTTTCTTAAGTTCTATATAGATTCTTGTTATCAGCCCTTTATGGGATGTACAGAAAGCAAATATTTCTCCCATTCTGTAAGCTGTCCATTCACTCTAATGATATTTTCCTTAGCTGTGCAGAAGCTTTCTAATTTGATCAGGTCCCATTTATTTATTTTTGTGGCTGCTGTGATTGCTTTGGGGGTCTTCTTAATAAATTCTTTGCCTAAGCCAATGTCTAAAAGAGTTTTTCCAACATTTTCTTCCGGAATTCTTAAGGTTTTATGCCTTAGGTTTAAGTCTGTTATCCATTGTGAGTTGATTTTTGTGAGAGGTGAGAGGTGGGGATCTAGTTTCAATCTTTTTTTCATGTGGTTATCCAGTTTTCTGAGCACCATTTGCTGAATAGAGATTCTTTTCCCCAATGTATATTTTTATTTGCTTTGTCAAAGATTAGATAACAATATGAGGATGGTTTTATATCAGGATTCTCCGTCCTATTCCAAAGGTCTATATCTCTGTTCCTGTGCCATTACTATGCTGTAGTGGTTACTATAGCTTTGCAGTAAATCTTGAAGTCTGGTAAACTGATGCCTTCAAATTTGTTCTTTTTGCTCAAGATTGCTTTGGCTATACAAGGTCTTCTCTGGTTCCACACAAAGTGTAGAATTATTTTTTCTAGATCTGTAAAGAATGATGATGGTACTTTGATAGGAATTGCATTAATTCTGTAGATCACTTTAGGTAGTATGGACATTTTAACAATCTTTCTTATATTATCCTGCATAAAGCTTGAGACCATCCTTCGAAGTGAGGTATAACAAGAATTGAAAAACAAGCACCACATGTATTCACCATAAAATTAGTATTAACTGATCAACAATAAGGTGCTCACATAGTAATAATATTCCCTGGGTGCTGGTCAGATCGGGAGCGTTTGGGGTGTAAACTCACAACTAATAGAGGTGGAACACACTGTGTTGGGGAAGGGCATGCTTGTAGCCCTGGCTTGGGTGAGGCAAAGGCATTACATGTAACCAAAATGTTTGCACCCCCATAATATACTGAAATATAAAAAAAGGAATTTAAGCTCTATTGGTTCCATAGTAAACCCATCTCTGATAAAGGATGCATTCTTTATCAACACCAAAAACTGAGGAATAAAGTATAAATACAAGGGTTTCAATTAAGTATGAGACAGATTTCCTAACAAGGTTGGTGAATGTTGACATTATGACTTAATAGATATAGAATTATAAGTGCAATATTCATGGAGGTGTTTAATTCTTAATTCCTTTGCCCTTGTTTGAAATACAGATGCTACTCAACTTGCATAAGGCTTACATCCTGATCCATCATATGTTGAAAATATCATAAGTCAAAAATGCATTTAGTAACGCCTCACCTACTGAACATCATAGCTTAACCCAGCCTACTTTAAACATGCTAAGAACACTTACATTAGCCCACCTTTGGGCAAAATCATCTGGCATTACACTGTAAAGTATTGGTTGTTAAACTCGTGATCTCATGGCTGATTGTGGGCTACAGCTAGCTGCCACTGCCCAGTGTTTCTAGAGATTATCATGCCTCATATTGCTAGCTCAGGAAAAGATCAATATTTATAGTATGGTATCAATTGAGTGTATATCACTTTCATACCACTGCAAAGTCAAAAAATCACAAATCAAACCATTGTAAGTTGGAGACTGCCTGTAAACTGCCACAGGTAATTGGCAGCTTCTAAAATCTTCATAATCCAATATCTACATGTCTGTAACATTGGAAGCTGAAATCAGTCCAAAGCCATACATGTCTACATTAAATAATTCTTTATATTATCAGAGAAGCATAGCCAATAGTGAGTGAAGTATATTTTAAGACATAAGTTTTAAAGGAAACTAAAAGTAACACTATGCACTCATTTTATTTATCTTCAGTTGTTCCTGATGGTTTACCAAATTTTTGTTCTATCTTTTGCTAAGAACAGAACAGTTTTTCCTACTCTCTCTGTTGTCAGGACACATACAAAACTCTAGTATTATGTGGCTACAAAAGCATTTTGTTTTGTTCTTTCTTAAAAGAGATAGCCAATGTTTTCTCACTTTCTTTATCATTCTCATATAATACAAACAAAACAGCTACCCCAGAAGGATGTTGGGTAGATACCGAAAAACAGAATCTTAGTTAACAGTTCCCTCTCTACAGTCTTACTACACTGGCCAAAAACTAAAGACCACAAAAAAATCAGCAACTGTTTTCCCCCATCAAGTTTTCTCTCATACAATTGCTGGCCTATGTTTATATTACATATGCATTATTCTCACTCTAAACTTTATTCCTCCACCCTAAAATCACCAAATTAATAACTTAGACCCATTCATTTGTTTCTATGGCAACCATCACACAGTGGAGTAGACACTGCTTCTTGATAAACTCACCTTGTAAAACAGCATATAGTTTAAATTTTTGAGTTTATATTAGAACAGAAATTTGAACAGATGTATTTAGTCAGAGCACATTAAATGCTCTAAAAAGTGATATGAAGTGATTTCCTCATAATTGGAAAAGATGGCTAGCTAACATTGAATTTTACAAAGTGTGATCTGTAAAAAAAAAAAAAATGTAATCTGTAAAGATGGTTTTAAAATCAAGTATTTCCTCAATAATCACAAGCATTGCTAATAGAGTCTACAAAAATAACTAGACCTTTCCACTATAGAAAACTATAATCTATTTGAAGAAAAGGTCATTAAAGGTCCTTTAGGTAATAATAATATTACATGAATAATAACTAAAAAAATATAGGAAAGTTCAGAAAAGATATGATTGTTATATGACTACATGCAGATTTAGAAGAATAATCCAGAGGAAAGAGTTCAAATTATAATTTTGTAGGTGGGGTATGACACAAATACAAGAGAAGAGGCAGAAAGGCAGAAAATATTTGAAAAGAAAAGGAAGATCCAAGGCTGGGCGCGGTGGCTCATGCCTGTAATCCTAGCACTCTGGGAGGCCGAGGCGGGCGGATTGCTCAAGGTCAAGAGTTCAAAACCAGCCTGAGCAAGAGCGAGACCCCGTCTCTACTCTACTAATAATAGAAAGAAATTAATTGGCCAACCAAATGTATATAGAAAAAATTAGCCGGGCATGGTGGCACATGCCTGTAGTCCCAGCTACTTGAGAGGCTGAGACAGAAGGATCACTTGAGCCCAGAAGTTTGAGGTTGCTGTGAGCTAGGCCAACGCCATGGCACTCTAGCCCGGGCAACAGAGTGAGACTCTGTCTCAAAAAAAAAAAAAAAAAAAAATTTGATGTACTTGGGTTCAAACTCTGGTTCAAGTCCCTCAGAAACAGGATGACCTTGAGCAAATGGCTTTGTCTTTCTTTGCCTCAATATTCCCTTGTGTAGAATGGGGACCATAGTAGTAATCACTGGGAGGGGATCACTGTTAGGATTAAATGAGATAATGCATCCCGAGTACTTAGAAATGAAAAGCAACTAACTGGTGACTAATCACATGAAAAGATTCCTCACTAAGGAAATGCAAACTTTCATAGTAATTTACAACACATATTTTCATATATTCAGATATACGAGGCCAGCAATGTCTAGAGTAGATGATGCTGTAGGGAGAACAGGCACTCTCTATGCTGTTGGGTCAGAGTGTAAACTGGTACAGCCATTTTGGAGGGTAATTTGGCAAGATCTATTAAAGTTTAAAATGCACGTGCCCTGTCACCCAGCATATCCAGTTCTCTTGCCCAGGTATATATGGAGGTTGACACTTGGGTGTGGTTTATTATAGTGAAAAACTGCAAAAAACTTACCTGTTTGTCAATCAGGGAATGGAACGCACCTATTCTGAAACACTACACTGTGGTTACACAGAATGGGGCAGATCTGTGCTTCCAACATGGTAGGGTCCCAAGACATGTTATAATGCCACTTAATTAAAAATAGTCTCACAAAACAACGCTTAATATTCACTGTGGGCAAACAGATCCAGATAAAGGTCTGGAAGGAAGCTCCACCACATTACTTTTGGAGAGGGGGCCAGGCCTGGGATCCTGCTGTGGTCAGAGAGGACTTTACCCTTTACCGTTATGTTTTCACTCTTGAATGAATGAAACGTGCTCACGAATACGTGTAAAATTAAAATTAAAAATTAACTTGTGAAAAGTGCTAAGCACAGGGCCTGGCCCCCTCTGACAAATTAACACACTGTTCTTGTTCAGGTTGTCAGTGGAGCAAAGGGTCAGCGGAGGCGAGGGGACTGTGCCTAGGCCCTGCCACCCTCCCTCCAGTTCTGCCAATTTCCTCCCTCATCCATCCCCGAGGGAGGGTGGGCAGATCCCTCCCTGTCCCCAGCCCCAAGGGCCTAAGCCAGGGCAACTTCACCATGGGGGAGGGGAATTCAGGACCTAAGAGAGGAGGCTTAGCCACTGCCGAGTAATCCATCCCACTGCTCCCCTGCTGTAGGAGAGCCCTACAGGTTGGTCCTTATGGCCCCTGGATTGGTGGATGGAATCCCCACAGGATGGGCATGAATGAGCCCTGCTTATTCAGGCATCCATCTGGAAAGGATGGGCTCGGGAACTCAGGGTGAGATCCAAAGGGAGAAAAACTGAACAGAGGTTGGAGGGTCAATACGGTAAGACACCTTTAGGAGGAAAAATACACTCCCATCCTCACTAAGTCTCAATGTCCCCCCGTAGCCAGACTAGGCCTGGAGCCTCTCACCTCCAGGTGGGTGGAGCCCATAAATTCATGGAAAAAAAGCCCTCTGCCTCCAGACTGGGGGTGGAAGGTAAAGTGTGTGAAGGGCTTGAGAAACTAAACCCAGGCCCGCGCCTGCAAAGGTGGAGGCGGGATGGCTCCAAGACCCCTTGGCCCCCACCAGGTGCCTGGAACCCCAATTCAGAAGCCAGCTCTAACTACTGCTGCGTCCTAGGGCTGAACTAGGGTGGGAGCCCCCGAGGGTGAGGCGGGGGCGGCCTGGAGCCAGCCAGGCTTTGGCGTGTGTAAGCCTCTTGGGAATGGAAGGAGAGGAATGGGAACTAGGCCCTCCTCGCTCGCAGCCTCCTCCTTCCAGAACTGGATTCAGTCCAACACTCCCAGGCAGAACGTGGGCGCGGATGCTCAGGGGGCTGTGACATGGGGGACCCGGGTCCCCATCACTGCCGTTGGGCGGCTTAAGGATGTCAGTGGCCGAGTGCCGCTGCATCCCACATCGGTCCCCGGGTGTCCGCGGTCACGCTGCTGCAGGCCCCACACTCAGCCTCGGGGTGTCCGCGTGATACTCCTGGCAGGAGCTTTCGAACGTCAGGGTCCTACCTGGCGAGCAGGCGTCAGGGTCCCGTCCACGTCAAACAGGCAGAGGACGCGCTCCTTCCTGCGGGCGCCCTCGGCTGTTACCGCCATGGCTGTAGCTCCGCACCCCGGGCGGATTTGCGGGATGCAGCCGCCAAAGTCGCGCGGGGGACAGGCCAGACGGGGCGGAGACAGGGAGGGGCGGGGCCAGAAGGTCCTGCAGGGCTGCGCCAAACGATAAGGGGGCGGGGCCAGGGCGTGATCTCGGCGGGAGAAGGATGGCCCGGACGAGGCGGGGGCGGGACCTGAGCTACGCAGGAGCTTGATTCTGATTGCACTAGGCGGAGAGGAGGCGTGGCATGGGGGCGGAGCAGCGCCTGCACCAAGTTCTTTCTGATTGCTCCAAACCAGACGAAGGCGGGGCCTGAGCCTGGGCGTGGCGGGAAGTGAGGGACTGAACGCGGAAGACAGGGGCGGGGTCGGAACTGGACTGTGGCGGGTTGATAGTGATCAAGCGGAGAAAGGCAGGGTATAGCCGGGCGGGGCGAGGGCGGGGCGAGGGCGGGACTCCCCACGCCCCTAGATTTGTAGGGTAATCTCTTTGCCCTGAAAATCTTGAGCTTTAAGAAATCTCTTGATGGCCTTTGCTCAGGCTTTGGATTTTTCTGGATTGCCTTCCCTGACCCTTACGCGTCCTTATGTCATTATGTCCACCCATAAAGCCCATCTTACGGTCCCCTTCCGTCAAGAAATCTTCCCAGATTCTACTCATAATTATTTAACCATCTTGTTTACTTTGGAGTCAGTTCGGAGTTGTCTTCCCACCTCCACCACTATGTGACCTTGGACAAGTCACTTCACCTCTTAGAGGCTTTGTGTTTTTTTTGTTTTTTTTTTTTTGAGACAGAGTCTCACTGTGTTGCCCGGGCTAGAGAGCCGTGGTGTCAGCCTAGCTCACAGCAACCTCACACTCCTGGGCTTGAGCGATCCTTCTGCCTCAGCCTCCCGAGTAGCTGGGACTACAGGTATGTGCGACCATGCCCGGCTAATTTTTTTTATATATATTTTTAGTTAGCCAATTAATTTCTTCTATTTTTAGTAGAGACTGGGTCTCGCTCTTGCTCAGGCTGGTTTTGAACTCCTGACCTTGAGCGATCCACCCTCCTCTGCCTCCCAGAGTGCTAGGATTACAGGCGAGAGCCACGGAGCCTGGCCGAGGCTTTGTGTCTTTACCTATAAAATGGAAAGAACATCGGCTATTCTTTAGGGTTGCTTTGCATATGAAAATAAATAATTGGTCATTGGCCAGTCTCCATGGTTTATGCCTTTAATCCCAACAATCTGGGAGGCCAAGGCTAGAGGATCACTTGAGGAGTGCTTGTAAGAGCCCCACAGAGTACCTAGCACACAGCAGGCCCACACCAAAGGGGAATTTGTATAGATGTGCTTAATGCTGTTACTGGTTAAACAGCTATTGCATGTGTCAACGGAAAAGAAGCCAAACTCCATAAAATTATTTATTTATTTATTTTTTTGAGACAGATTCTCACTCTGTTGCCCAGGCTAGAGTGAGTGCCGTGGCTTCAGTCTAGCTCACAGCAACCTCAAACACCTGGGCTGAAGGTGATCCTTCTGCCTCAGCCTCCCAGGTAGCTGGGACTACAGGCATGCACCACCATGCCCGGCTCACTTTTTCTATATATATTTTTAGTTGGCCAATTAATTTGTTTCTATTTTTAGTAGAGACGGGGGGTCTCACTCTTCGTCAGGCTGGTTTTGAACTCCTGACCTTGAGCGATCCACCCGCCTCGGCCTCCCAGAGTGCTAGGATTACAGGCGTGAGCCACCGCGCCCGGCGGAGCCCAGGAGTTTGAGGTTGCTGTGAGCTAGGCTGACGCCACAGCACTCTAGCCCAGGCAACAGAGCGGGAGTCTGTCTCAAAGAAGGAAAAAATTTAGTTTTTTTTTTTAAAAAAAAAACAACCAAGATGTATTTATTTAATATACATCACTGTTATAGTGCAGAACGCGAGAAAAGACCACCTGAACACCAGATTAGACCAGATTGATCAAATTTGGAGGTTATTCAGCCGGCAGGGCATGTTTTCCACCTGCTCTGGGACAGGTTTTCAGAGAGCAGCCCCGAGTCAGGAGAAGCCGGCCCTTTTAAAGGAAAAAAAAAAAACACACTCTAAAAATATCTAATTAAGCAAGTGCAGTTACAAAAGCAAAGAAAAGCATTAATCTTAGCTACAACACATTTATTATATTGTTTCAGCATCGTGGGTGCGGTTGAAGCCTTGAGGTGAGTTTTTAGGAATTACTGATTGCAACTAAGGCTTAATTTGAAACAGGATGACTATGGTTAATCAAAACATATTTTATGTTTTGTGATCTTAGAGCGCATTCTACTGGGTACAGGAAGCATGTCAGGCACCTCAGGGGCCCAGGGCATTTCGACCTTGGACCAGTGGCTGTATCTGGTAGGCAGATGTGCTAAGCACCCCGCCCTTCTATTTCTTTTCTAAACTTAATCACTTTAACAGGTGCGAGATGGCAGGTCGGAGTCAGATAAGGCTCAGCTGAAACTCTTCTACTTTCTCTCTTAAGCAAACATGGTTCAAAAGCTAATGGCCAATTATTTTCTGCTTATGGCCCCTAGGCCCTAACAATCACACAGGCTCAACCAGAGACTTAATTTGAAAAACAGAAACAGAACAATACAGCTCAAGATACAATGTCCTATACAGAAATCAGGGAAAGGACAGATCATCTAAGGGAAAAAAAAGGAAAACACAGGGAGAGTCCAGATAGCCCTGGTCAGGGCTCCTGGCTGGACACCTGCTTTGAGTAGGTTTCCTGCAGGTACTTCTTAAAAGCTGTGGACGTCATATAGGGCAGACCATTTGTTCTTCAGGATGTCCAGGTAGATGTTACCCTGGGTGTCCACATTGGGGTGGTAGCAGGGCATGAGGAACTTCACAGTGGGTGCGTTGTAAGAGTAGCCACTGGGGAACTGTAGGGAGAGCTTATAACTCAGGTCTTCATATACTGTGCCTGCTGTTCCATGGATGGTCCCTACCCATTTGAAAAGGTTGTCTGATTCAGGAAAGGCAGAAATTCCTTTGTCACCAGACATCATGAGGGTCATCAGATCCAGCTGTAACCTTTTGCCCACAGGGCCCTGGGGGGCACTCCCGCTGGGCTTGGCTCCTTTATATGCCGCCAGTGGCTGGTCAAGGTTTTGGGAAGCTGTCTGGGTGGCGCTGGCAAGGAGACAGGAACTTGGAAAACATGGGGGCAACTGCCTAGCTTTGTTTTGTTTTTGTTTTTTTTGAGACAGTCTCACTCTGTTGTCTTGAGTAGAGTGCCATGGCATCAGCCTAGCTCACAGCAACCTCAAATTCCTGGCTCAAGTGATCCTTCTGCCTCAGCCTCCCAAGTGGCTGGGACTACGGGAGTGCACCATAATGCCTGGCTAATTTTTCTATTTTTAGTAGAGACGATGTCTCCTTCTTGCTCAGTCTGGTCAAAAATTTAGCTTTGTCTAAGGGCTCCGAATGTCTTAAGAAACTCTGTTAATCAGTGACAAGCTACTGGCCATATATTTGTTGTGTAAATTAAGGACCTACAGGTTTTTCTTGAATACCCTTAGGCCTGTTAATGAGTTACAAAGGACATCTGCAAGAAGAGAGGGGGCATCACGAGGCATGTCTGACCTCCCTCTCTTGGCCTGCAGCTGCAACTCAGTTTTAGGGCGTCCCCTTGGCCAGGAGGAGGTCCATTCAGCCAGCCAGTGGCAGGGGGAGTCTTAAGATTTTATTTTAGTTCAAACGTGTGTTAAAAGACTTAAAAATGTGCAGGCTCAAGAGGACAAGGTGGGGGTAGCCCCTGTTGCCACCACTGCGTCCCTTTCGTTACCTAAGAAGGACAAGTGGTTGAGGAAAAGGAAAGAGGAGTTTGTTAATTTGCTGGCAAATGAGGAGGATAAAGACTCACACCTTAAAATACCATCAGCCTAATCATAAACAGAAATACAGAGCTTTTTATTTTTTATTTTTTTTGAGAAAGAGTCTCACTCTGTTGCCCAGGGCTAGAGTGCCATGGCGTCAGCCTAGCTCACAGCAACCTCCAACTCCTGGGCTCAAGCGATCCTTCTGCCTCAGCCTCCCAATTAGCTGGAACTACAGGCATGTGCCAACATGCCTGGCTAATTTTTTCTATATATTTTTAGTTGGCCAATTAATTTCTTTCTATTTTTCAGTAGAGACGGGGGTCTCGCTCTTGCTCAGGCTGGTTTACGAACTCCTGACCTTGAGTGATCCTCCCGCCTTGGCCTCCCAGAGTGCTAGGATTACAGCCATGAGCCACCGTGCCTGGCCAATACAGAGCTTTTTAAAGGGAGGTTTTCAGCTTCAGGCTATTGTTGAATTATAAACAGGATTCTGCTGAGTCCCATCTGTGGGAAGACAATCTTGTGACCTCTGCCCCACCTGGACCTCTGGGACTTCCATGAAGACAATTCCTTTGAACCTTCTCCTGTGATACAAAGGACAATCCCCTGGCCCTCCTGACCACTGGCCTGAGGCAGAGATGTAGATTTTTTTTTTTTTTTTTTTTTTTAGACATAGTCTCCCTCTCTTGCCCGGGCTACAGTGAGTGCCATGGCATCAACCTAGCTCACAGCAACCTCAAACTCCGGGGCTCAAGTGATCCTTCTGCCTCAGCCTCCCAAGTCTGGGACTACAGGCATGTGCCACCATGCCCAGCTAATTTTTTTTGTATATTTTTAGTTGGCCAATTAATTTCTTTCTAGTTTTAGTAGAGACGGGGTCTCGCTCCTGCTCAGGCTGGTTTTGAACTCCTGACCTTGAGCGATCCACCCGCCTCAGCCTCTCAGAGTAGAGATGTAGATTTTAATTCTCAAAAAGAGTGGAGGAGGTTTTAAAAACAGAGAACATTTTTACGCTTTTTTTCAGGCCATTCCCTCAGTTACACTGTGAGAGGAAGGCTCATCCCTGGCAACTGGTGCTCAGACAGGGCCCTGGGGAGGCCCCTGGGGAAAGGAACCAGCAGGGCTTGGGGGAGGGGAGGACTGGCCAGAAAGATCACTTGGAGGAAACCAGAGGAAGCTGGGACAGATTCTGCTCTGGAAGGAAGATTCTGGGCCAGACACGAAGCTGCAATTTGGAGATTAGTGATGTCCATGTTTGGTTTGGGCATTTCACTTACTTTTTCCAACAAGTCTCTGAGGTGAGTACCCTTATACTCAGTTTCCAGAGGTAGGTACTGACACCAGAGAGGTGCAGTGACTTTCCTAGGGTCCCGCAGCACAGCAAGGATTCCCACTCAATCCCGTTCCCCCAAAGCCCTCCCTTTGCCCTGGCTCCTGACTGTCCACAGAAGACCATGTGTCAACATGTCCAATAAATACAGGGATGGACCCTCTTTTTCTCTGTCCGAGTGTGACCTTTTGAGTGCTGGCACTGACATCTGAAGGGCAGCCTCTGTGTTGTGGGGTTTACAGTCAGAGCGACACTTCCCGGGGCTGCCCCTCCCCCAGGTGACCTTGGGCAGGTCCCTCCCACGCTCTGAGTCTGTTGCTCATCTATAAATGGGGCCAACACTGGCAGCCTGGCTGGGCGGGTTGGGAGGAGGATGATGGGAGCAGGGGCGGAGGTGTGCTTAGGGAGGCTCTGCGAAGACCAGGTGGGGAGACTGGGGGAGTGCGTACAGCCCTCGCATTGTTTTCACAATGAACCAGTCCACTGAATCTAAACAAGCTCAAGGGCGCATGTTCAGAGATGGCTTCCTAGGAGGGGGTGGAGGCTGTTGCTGGGTTGGCTCAGGCCCCCTTGGGGCTCCCTCAGCCAAAGACAGTGGGGACAGAGATAATTCTAGCCATAGCACTGCCCTACCTGGGGGTGGGGGGCAGGGGTGGCGCCCCCGACACCTGATGTCAGTGGGCTCTGTGGCTCAGAGCTCAGGCCCAGGACTGGAAGAACTTGGCCAAAGCACTCTCCTCACCTCTCAAGCGGTGGGGAGAGGAGTCACACCGGGAGGGATCCTAGAGAGGGTCTGACCCATAGTTTCCATTGTACAGATGAAGACACTGAGGCTCAGAGAGGGGAAGGCCTTGATCAAGGTCAGAGTCGGAGGCGGAGCGTGCCTGGACGCACTCGTGGGAGGGGGCGGCAGCTCGGGCTGCGGAGAGGTGGGAAGGCTGTGTAGACATGCTGGCACTGGGCCTGGAGCTCTGAGGAGGGGCCAGGGAAAGGGAATCCAGGTGAAACCAGAAGTGACAGGGACTGGGGTTGGCACGAGAGGGTGTGGGGGTCGGACCAAGGTGTCCAGGCACAAGTTTGAGAGGGGCCTTGAAAATGTGAGGACAAGGAGCTTGCCTGTTACCTCGTGGACTCTTGGGGAACCATGCTGGAGCTGAGGTGTGTGGGGAGCAGGGCAGGCTTACTGCGGTGGCATGTACTGGAGACCAGCCCGGAGCCAGCCAGGAGTTTGGAGCCAGCCAGCAGTGGCCTGGGCTGGGTGTGCGAGGCTACAGCGCCACCTGGTGCCCATCTCTCTCACCACGGCGTGACCTTGCCTGGCTCTCCAGCTGGGGATAGACTGGGGGCAAGCTTGTGACCCGGACCAGTCCCAGAACCACTCTCCACCTCCTCCCACAGCAGCCAGGCTCCATGGTCAAGGGCTCACATCCTGTGGTGTGCCAGGCTCCTGCTGGGCTCCTTGCCTGCCCTCTCAGGCCACAGCTCCTGTCTGGGCGCGAGGAGCCATGGGTCTCATGGTCCCACCCTCTCCCAGCCTGGGCAGGCGGTCTCCCAAGCCGTCATTGCATCCAAGCAGGTCCTGCCTGCCCGGCTCCGCCTAACAGCTCCCTCAGGCTTTGGGGAACTTTGCTGGAATGTGCTCTTCTTAGAGCTTCCTCCCTACCACCTCTCTACCCCCAGCCCCGGCTGCACCGATAGTCACTGCATGTTAGGAGAACAGAGCAAGGTACCAAAGAGCATGTGTAGCACGTGTGTCTTCAAATGCACAGAAACATCGCAAGGAGGGGCACGAAATGGTACTGACATCAGTGGTTTCTTGGGATGATGGGAATTTCAGGTGATTTTTTTCTTTCATCTTTGTAGTTTTGTTTGCTTAAATTTTCTGAATACATATTATCTTTATACTCATATAAAAACGATTTTCGTTTAAAAAAACAAATTGAGAAATCTCAGCACACCCCAAGTCAAAGCTGGAGCAGCCAGTAAAAGTTCACAGAGGCAGGGTAGCGGCTGACAGTGGCTCCGCAGTCCCCACAGCTCGCCTTACTGTGCGTCATAGGGGCTCTTCTGTCCCCCTGCACTTTAGGCTCCTGGACGCAGGGCAAAAACTCATTCCCAGGGCTTCTGCATAGATGCAGGCATAGGATGCACAGCCGTCCGCCCCCACAGGCCCATCCGGTCTGTCATTCTCATGCTTCCCATGACCCCCCATGCCCTCCGCTGCCCCCTTTGCTCTCAGACTCCCCACTCCACCTCCTCTCAGGCCCTCCCTCCAGCGTTCCTTTCTCTGCTGTTCCCTCTGCCTGGGTCACTCTCCCCTTCTCCCCTCAGATCTGTGCTCTTCTTCATTTCGGTCTCAGATTAACTGTTACCTCCTCATAGAAGCCTCCCCTGACCTCCAAACATATATCCCCCCATTATGTGGCTGCATGGTTTTACTTCTTCTCTGGCACTACGACCATCTGAGGTCACCTAACTTGCCACTCTCCTGTCTTCCAGCCCCATCTCTACTATAAATAGAAAGAAATTAATTGGACAACTAAAAATATATACAAAAAATTAGCCAGGCATGGTGGCGCATGCCTGTAGTCCCAGCTACT
>CAUYRT010078991.1:0-10163 GCA_963574885.1 Lepilemur ruficaudatus
CTCCTGAGCTCAAGCGATCCTCCCGCCTTGGCCTCCCAGAGTGCTGGGATTACAGGTGTGAGTCACCACGCCTGGCTGAATACAAACCTTTGATCTATGATATTTTCAACTCTCAATGGGTTTGTCAGGAAATAACCCCATTTAAGTCAAGGAACACCTACACTTCCAAGTCTAAAAAATTTTAGTTTTCTCAAACACATCTTGAGAAACAAAATTTCAACAAGTATACTTTCCACTAATATATCCATTAGTGGATATATTTTCCACTAATAGGAAAATTTTAAGAAAATGGAGGGGGCTATGTGCATCTTAAACTCAGCACCCTGCCTCTGATATGTGCCCCCGGCCGTCATGTGGAGCACAGCAGGAGCCGCACACGCACCGCGGACATGACTGCAGCTCTGGGCGGGGCACGGCACAGTCCACCCCCAACCGAGGCCAGAAACAGATGCCCTCGCTCAGTGCAGTGGGGGACACAGCAACAGAGGTTTGTGTTTACCCACTGACTGCATCTGAAACTCAATGAACTGGGTTGCTTTATCCCAAGTCTGCACCCCTCACACCACCGGAGCACGCTGTCCTCCAAACACTGTATCCCTAATTACGCTCTGCATGTTTAGCTCAGAATTCAGGACAGCCAGGGACAGCCACCAGCCCAAGGAGAGGACAAAGACAGACTTCCTGGGCTCTCTCTGAGGGCAGCTGGGAACTCCAGCAGGAGGCAGGCCCCTCCCTCACTCATGCCCCAAACTGCTGAGATAGGATTCTGAACATTTTGTCTTCAAGGCAGTTGTTTTATCAGGTGAGATGCCCACAGTTAAGCACATGTTTCTGGTTAATAACCTAGCGGGCCGAAGTGACGAGGCATCCGCCCGGGGTATTCACACGAATGAATCAGTGCCATCCACCGTGTTTACCAATCGTGCTCGTCTGGGCTTCCTGTCTTTTAAAATATCAAGACAGGGGGTTGGCGGAGGAAAAAAAGAAAAAAAAAGGAAAAGTAAATAAATAAAGGGAACACCAAGACAGCCAGTATTCTTGATTGAGGCTATGGAGAGACAGCAGAACCTTCAGCCTCTACCTCAATTCTGACAAGGAACGCAAAATGAAACCAGGCATGTCAGCTGAAAACCCAACAGAGGAGGTCAGATGGGCTCCAGTGTCCCCAAGTGCAGTGTCAGGTGGTAGCCAGAGGGAAGACAGGACCTGTCGGTACCTGAGTGTGTGGCAATGGCTCAGGGGCTCCCGCTCTTGTCTGCGTGTGTAGGGAAGCAGCTCTGTGCACAGTGTCCACAGGCCTTGCCTAAGAAAGGCTGAGGAGAGCCAAGCAGACTGAGGCCGGAAGCCTGCACGGCCACTCTGACCGGGCGTGCGCATGCAGACTAGGAACGGGGGTCAAAGGTGAGCCAGCGGGCCAGGCACAGTGGCTCACGCCTGTAATCCTACCACTCCAGGAGGCTGAGGCGGGAGGATTGCTCAAGGTCAGGAGCTCAAAACCACCCTGAGCAAGAGTGACACCCCGTCTCTACTAGAAGTAGAAATTCATTGGACAACTAAAAATATAGAAAAAAATTAGCCAGGCATGGTGGCACATGCCTGTAGTCCCAGCCACTTGGGAGGCTGAGGCAGGAGGATCGCTTCAGCCCAGTAGTTTGAGGTTGCTGTGAGCTAGGCTGACACCATGGCACTCTAGCCTGGGCAAAAGAGTGAGACTCTGTCTAAAAAAAAAAAAGGTGAGTCAGCACTTCCCCCGTGGGTCCTGGAGGTGACGCTGTCAGCCAACACCTGCACCAGTCACTGTGCTGCAGCCAGATTCTCCTAGGGAACCTCCGCTGGACAAAGGGACTAGGGAAGAGTGTTTCCTAAAGCGAGATCACTTTCCCACAGGTTCACGCACTTCTTGCAGACGCTGGCTCCACACAGGCTGGGAGTTCACGCACGGTCCTGGGTGAGCGGACAGTCCTGGGCTCACACATGAGCTAGCTTGAAACCTCTCACGTCCAGAGACTCAAAAGCAGCTGACACCCCAGAAAATGCACCAGGTTGGAAGTCATGATGCATTGCAAAAAAATAAATTTAAAAATTTTTTAATTTTTTTAAAAAAGAAAAAGCATCCTGAGTAACCCATCTAAGGGCAGAAACTCCAGTGAGGATGTCCTAATTATCTCCACAGCTTGTATGGCTCACAGCATCCGAGATCATTTTCCCAGCCTGGTCCACACACTTTCCAGGGTTAAACTGTTCCAAGCTCAGAGTCTAAACACACCCTTGGAACCTAAATTAAGCCACAAGATTTCCCCCTGGCTCTGAGTGGTCTCGGCTTGTGGAGGCTCCCGGGGAGGAGGGACAGGGCCATTGGTACCCACCAGTCCCTAAGCACTTCCCTGTTATTGACAGAAGACCCCCGCTGTGCTGGCGGGAACACCCAGGGACCACAGTCGCTACATTAACCCAATGAACCCCAAATACTCGATCTGGACTTTTTCAATGGCTCAGACCCCTCAGACACATGGCACACAACGGAAATGCACAGAAATGACCCTCTTTCCATGCCGAGATCCAGAAGCCAATTCAAACTCCACATCCTCTGTGAAGTCTCCACTTGGGCTGGACTCATCCGCTGGCCTCTGCGAGGCACCTGCAGCGCGCACTGCCCACCTAAGGGGCTGAGCTCCAAGGCCAGGCCACAGCTTGGTCATCACCTCTCGTTTCCGTAGCGCACCAGAACTAACTTTCACTGTGGAACAGTCCGTGTTGATCCTACCACACAACTAGACCACAGGTTCTCATAAACAGACAGCCGGCTGGTCTGAAGGAGCTCACTGGGCAGCACTGTGCCCGCCCAGCTCTGGCAGGAGGAACGCGTGCCTGGCCACTCAGCTCTGTCCAGAAACCAGAGCCGGGCCCGGGTGCACACAGGAGCACTCTGGGTCCTGGGTGGGATTCCGCCATGGGGAAGAGGATGCTCAGCCAACAAGAATGAGCCCCACGGCTCTGTCCACCCCAGTGCTATGGCTTGTGGGAGATTGCCACTTGGATAACTCCCTGCTACCTCTGCTCCCGACTCTGAGTGAGCCTCCCTCTGCCTCCCCAGACAACACCTCACACCCACCCACATGGGCCCAGCAGCACCTCAGGGCTGCAGGTGGTCTCGTCTCCTTAATGTCTCAAGCCAGGGAGTCACCCCCAGGCTGATCTGTCCCTCGCCCCACCTCCTCCTCTGGGCACAGTTCCCGTGGCTTTCGGGAACCCTGCCATCACACTGACCCCCTTCCTTAAGCTCTGTCTTGCTGAGCCACTGCCCAAAACCCATTGATGCCCAAAACCCGCTCTAAACCTCTCCACACGCACACCTTGCTTTAAGACAACCAAACAGATGAGGGTGGGGCATGAAAGGAAAAGGAACGTGCGCAAGGTCTCTCCGCACGCCGTGCCCACGCCCGCGCCCACACTCACAGGCCGCCCGAAGACCACGGCCCCGGGGTGCAGGTAGACTTCGACCACGTCGCTCTCGGGCACCACCTGCACCCGCTGCACCTCGCCCTTGGCCAGCATCTCGTTGACAAAGTCGTTCCAGGAGATGTTGCCGCCGCTGGTGTTGAGCGCGTTCAGCAGGCTCATGACGACGGCGATGATGAACAGGGTGCGCAGCCGCTCGCGGTACATCTGGTCCTCGCGCTCCCTGCGCCTCCTCTCCTCTGAGCAGCAAGGAGCAAGTGGAGAAGCAAACACAGTGAGTGAGACACAGGTCACAGTCCCAGGCCGGGCACCGACCTCAGACGCTCTTTCTTCAGGGAAGCTCGGCTTCCAAGGGGCAGCGCGTCCTGTTTCCTCTCAGATCCGGCACTTTTTTTTTTTGTGGCCCAGGCTAGAGTTCCATGGCGTCAGCCTAGCTCACAGCAACCTCAAACTCCTGGGCTAAAGTGATCCTCCTGCCTCAGCCTCCCCAGTAGCTGGGACTACAGGCATGCGCCACCATGCCCGGCTAATTTTTTTCTATACATTTTTAGTTTTTGGACTAATTTCTTTGTATTTTTAGTAGAGATGGGGTCTTGCTCTTGCTCAGGCTGGTTTCAAATTCCTGAGCTCAAATGATCCGCCAGCCTCGGCCTCCCAGAGTGCTGGGATTACAGGCATGAGCCACCGCGCCTGGCTAATTTTTTCTATATATTTTTAGTTGGCCAATTAATTTCTTTCTATTTTTAGTAGAGATAGGGTCTTGCTCTTGCTCAGGCTGGTCTCGAACTCCTGACTTTGGGCTATCCACCCACCTCGGCCTCCCAGAGTGCTAGGATTACAGGCATGAGCCACTGCGCCCAGTCTATAATAGTTTATATAATATTTAAAGCTCACATTCACAAAAAGCAACTAAATAAAGGCTACTGCTTACTTTGGAAAGCAAATTTATGTTCTCAGGTGAGTAGCTAATTATTTATAAACCATCTATTTCCAATATTTAATTACCAATCTTGTTTTCTGATTTAAATTGCTGACAGTCAACAACTTGGCAGCCATATGAGAGTATAAGAAATACTCCCCAACAGCTACATCTCACTGGCCTGAGGTGAGGCTTGGTGGTCAGGATGAGAATCTCCCTCAGATCTCTCTGTGATCACATCTAGTTTTCACATGAGTAGTGATGCGTTTAAGACACCAAAGCTCTAAGTAAATTTCCAAGGCCCTGGCCGGGTGGCTGTGTTAGCATTGCTGCAGCACACACGTCAATTAGACGATATTCGCAAACTCGTGCCGTAGGCCACAGGACAACATCACTGTTCCTCACCACGCGACTCACAATACCCCGTCACACCCTGTGTAAAGCACATTGGAACCAATTCTCCAACTTACAAGTGTCTGCTCAGAGAATGTGAAGCAGGTCTATGATTTCTGAAACAAATGGCTTGGTTTTAAACACAAAAAACCTTTGCACTTTTAGCAAGAATTTCTAATAAAAGTAAAATGGCAGCTTGGACTTGGTCTCTACGCAATACCTCTTCTACTTTCTTCACAAAAACACAACCCTTTTCAAACAAGAACCATCCAGGCACACCAGATCACCGGCGCTGCGTGGGCTGCCCTTCCGTCCCACCCTGCATCAGGGAAGAGGATCTGCCCAGGGCGCTCAGGCCACATAAAGCTGTTTGTCGAGTGCAGACCAGAGTCATGACGCTCTCTTCTGAAACTCCCTGAGGTCTCAGGTTGAGACAGTTCAGGTTTTCTCTGGCCTCTGTCCCCCTCACACGACACGAGGGAGACTGACAAATCACACACTGTGACACTGGAGGTCTCCTCCAGCAGTGAAGGAGGAGTGCAGACACAGCGTCATGAGCACAGACACCTAGAGAGCCAGGCCCCCAGGCACGGGAACTGGCCCCACACATGCCCCTCAGCGTGTGAAACCCAGTACGACCCTACCTGAGAGTTACCTGGCAGGAGGTAGCAAGAGCCATTAGAACGCATTTAGTTTAATTCACTAATTCTACTTCTGAAATTTTAACCTGAAGAATCCAACCCTAAAGAACCCACATGTATCTATAGTACACAATCAGCATGAAATCACAGGGCCAGCAGCAGGAAGACAAAAGCAGACAGCATGGGACAGTGTAAGACACTGAAAGGACTAGCTAAAAATAAGGTATGAGAAGAAACAGAATCTGATCCTGAGATTCTCAACAGAGAATGACATTTAGACACTCCACTTCCGCCCCACGAAGTCCATAACTTCCTTCCAAACCAGTTCCTTTAGGATATCCCTTCTGAGTTGCCCAAACATGCCTCTGTCCTCTGCTCCATCTGTGCTGTGGTCGTTTGCATGGCGAATGTGACATTCCAGGGACCTTTTCTTCCTGTCCCCTCATACAGTTACCCAGGCTCCTTAAATAAACTTCGAGCTAATAGAGAACGCAGGGCACAACTTAAGTCTCTCCTGCCTGAGTCCCTGACATGGTGCTGCTGCCAGAGTTGCTCAGGAAGTGCGCTCGCCGCCCAAGCCACCACACCCTACACCCACTGCACAGCCTGCGGGACCACTGGCAAGTTGTGTCATCAAAATTCCTCTAAGGAAGGAAAAAACGTCACCTAAATCCGTCACCTAAGGACAAACGGCCAATGCTACTGAATTTCAGGGAAGCAGCTACGGAAGCAAGCCCGGGTCTTCACGCTCAGAAATTCCTCCTGAAGAAATTAAGCCCAGGCCGGGCGTGGTGGCTCACGCCTGTAATCCTAGCACCCTGGGAGGCCGAGGCAGGTGGATTGCTCAAGGTCAGGAGTTCGAAACCAGCCTGAGCAAGAGTGAGACCCCGTCTCTACTAAAAATAGAAAGAAATTAATCGGCCAACTAAAAAATATATAGAAAAAATTAGCCGGGCATGGTGGCGCATGCCTGTAGTCACAGCTACTCGGGAAGCTGAGGCAGAAGGATCGCTTGAGCCTAGGAATCTGAGGTTGCTGTGAGCTAGGCTGACGCCACGGCACTCTAGCCTGGGCAATAGAGTGAGACTCTGTCTCAAAAAAAAAAAAAAAAAAAATCAAGCCCAAATGTGAGCCTTGTGATGAATGGCTCCTGAGAATCCCTGTGCCGAAGCTGGTGGAAGATGAGGAGGAGGAGGAACTGCCTCACGAAGCACTCATGCCCCAGGGCAACATGGGCATTCTCCTCGGAGGCTGGCTGGTCACTGTCCATACTGCCCTCTTCCTACTTTCTTACGATGAAATGACTGTAGATTCCCAGGTGGCTGTAGGAATTAAAAGAGTAATTCCTTGTCAACAGTGCCCTGCTGCTTCTAGTGGTGACATCCTGCAAAGCCACGGACAGTATCACACACAGGACATCGACACATTACAGTCTACCCATCTTCCTCAGGTCGTCGCATGACACATGCTCTTTTTTTTTTTTTTTTTTTGAGACAGAGGCTCGCTCTGTTGCCCGGGCTAGAGTGAGTGCTGTGGCATCAGCCTAGCTCACAGCAACCTGAAACTCCTGGGGTCAAGGAATCCTTCTGCCTCAGCCTCCCAAGTAGCTGGGACCACAGGCATGCGCCACCATGCCCGGCTAATTTTTTCTATATGTTTTTAGTTGGCCAATTAATTTCTTTTCTATTTATAGTAGAGACGAGGTCTCGCTCTTGCTCAGGCTGGTCTTGAACTCCTGACCTTGAGCGATCCACTTGCGTCGGCCTCCCAGAGTGCTAGGATTACAGGCATGAGCCACCGCGCCCGGCCGACACGTGCTCATTTGAGTGCTTAGTTCTATGTGATTTTATCACAGGTGTATGTTCAATGTACCCACTACCACAGTCTAGACACACAACAGCTCCATTACCGGGCTCCCTCATGCTGTCTCTGCCCCTCAACTCCTAACCCCTGGCAGCCACAAATCTGTTTTCCATCTCTGTAATTCTGTCTTTGGACAATGTTTTATAAGAAATGAAAACCATGCATGATGTAATCTGTTAGGACTGGCCTTTTTCACTCAGCATAATTCCCTTAAGATTCATCCAAGTTACTGCACGTGTGAGTAACTCATTCCCTTTTTTTTTAGTCTTCATTAAAAAAATGGAATCAGAGCTCACTGCAGCCTCGAACTTTTGGGGCTCAAGCGATCCTCCTGCCTCAACCTCCCAAGTAGCTGGGACTACAGGCACCCGACACTTGCCCCACTAATTTTTTTATTTTTCTTATTTTGTGTAGAGACAGGGTCTCACTATGTTGCCCAGACTGGTCTTGAACTCGCAGACTCTAGTGATCCCCCATCTCAGCCTCCCACAGTGTGGGATTACAGGCATGAGCCACCGCGCCCAGCTCAGTTATTCCCTTCCACTATTGAGTGGTACCCCAAGCAACTGCTTTCTGGGAAATCTCTACTTAGGCCCCCTGTAAGTGGCTGGCAGGGCTATTTCTCAGCTACCTTCGGCATTGCTCTTTAGGAAAGAGGCATCTTCACACGAGTGGACAGGATGGAGTCACACACTTGGCAGTGAGGAAAGCCTGCTAGAGCACATCTGAGGACCGGCAATGTGCTATGCTTGTCTTACGCAGTCAACAGTCCCGAAAGCTCACAGACAAACTCTACTCACAACTGCGGCAGAAGGACCAGGGGAATCCAGGGAAGGTTCTCACAAAAAATACTCTGCTGGGCTCAGTGGCAGAGCTCTGTAATGCCAGCACCTGGGGAGGTCGAGGCGGGAGGATCACTTGAGGCCAGGAGTTTGAGACCAGCCTGAGCAACATAGTAAAGCACTGTCCCTACAAACAAATGTTTAAAAAAATTAGCCAGGTGTGCTGAGATGCACCTGTGGTCCCAGCTACTCAGGAGACTGAGACAGGAGGACTGCATGAGCCCAGGAATTCGAGGCTACAGTGAGTATGATTTCATCACTGCACTCCAGCCTGGGCCACAGAGCAAGACCCTGTCAAGAAAGGAAGGAAGGAAAGAAATGAAAAAGTGGGGGAGAGGGGAGAAGGAAGGAAGAAAGAAGAGGAAAAAAAGGAAAGAAAGAAAGATTCTTTGGATAAGTAAACAATTATCCTCCGATGCAAATTTAACAGACACGAGTATTACCTATTTTCTCAATGCAGGCTACAGTTCAGCCCCAACAGAACATAAGACCATCACTCGAAAGCAGAAGAACCACACCCCAGCCATTTGCGGGCTCACTGGACGTGAGCAGCTGCAAGATGGAGTGCCAGCCAAGGACAATGACAACTTGTTCCCCTGTCATCCTGCACCGCAGCACTTGCTAGTACAGCTGTGACTAGAATGCAATTCCATGAGCATCTACAACCTGTCAAGAATTACAACGAGGAAGCTGCTGCAGCTATTCCTTCCAGGAACCAGAATTATTAGGAGAACCAAGCATGTCCCTGCGTAACCACGACACCACACACAAGGCAGAACACAGAAACTGCTCAGGCTGGTCCGTCTTCTCCTTTTCACCAAACCCATCCTCCTTCCTTTACCATCGACCCCTGGACAACACAGGTCTGAACTGTGCGGGTCCATCCACACACTCCAGTTTTCTTCTGCCTCTGCCACCCCTGAGAGAGCAAGACCAACCCCTCCTCCTCCTCCTGAGCCTACTCGACGTGAGGGAGACCTTTATGATGATCCACTTCAAGACGAACAGTAAATGCATTTACTCTTCATGATTTTCTTAATAACATCTTCTTTCACTTAGCTTACTTTATTGTAAGAACACAGTACAAAATACATACAACACACGTGCCAAAGGAGTGTTTGTGTCATCAGCTTCCCAGCCACATGAGGCTGTCAGTAAAGTTTCCCGGGAGTCGAAGGTTACACAGAGATTATCCTACTGCCCAGGGGGTTGGGGCCCCAGCACCACATTGTTGAAAGGTCAGCTATACTTTTACTTAGAAAGGCCCTTCCCATTTCAAGATAAGGAATGTTCCCCTATGTTTTTCTAACTCTTTTATGGTTTTGCTTTTTAAATTTAATGACTTAATCCATTTAGAATTTATTTTGGTATATGGAATGAGAATCTAATTTAACCTTTTTCAAAATAACTAAGCAAATGTTACAAACCATTTACTACATAATCCACCCTTTCTGTGACCACACAAAATGACATGTGGACCTGGTGTGGTGGCTCACAGCTGTAATCCTAGCACTCTGGGAGGCCGAGGTGGGAGGATCGCTCAAGGTCAGGAGTTCAAAACCAGCCTGAGCAAGAGCGAGACCCCATCTCTACTAAAAATAGAAAGAAATTAATTGGCCAACTAAATATATGTACAAAAAATTAGCCAGGCATGGTGGCACATGCCTGTAGTCCCAGCTACTTGGGAGGCTGAGGTAGTAGGATCGCTTGAGCCCGGGAGTTTGAGGTTGCTATGAGTTAGGCTGAAGTCATGGCACTCTGGTCCGGGCAACAGCGCGATAATCTTTCTAAAAAAAAAAAAAAAAAAAAAAAAAATGACATGTATATTATGGACTAATTCCTAGATAAACTGAAGTCTCCGCCTGGATTTTCTTTTTTTTTCTTTTTTTTTTTTTTTTTTTTGTTACAGAGTCTCACTCTGTTGCCCCAGCTAGAGTGCCGTGGCGTCAGCCTAGCTCACAGCAACCTCACACTCCTGGGCTGAAGTGATCCTTCTGCCTCAGCCTCCCGAGTAGCTGGGACTACAGGCATGTGCCACCATGCCCG
>CAUYRT010078992.1:0-11640 GCA_963574885.1 Lepilemur ruficaudatus
AGCTACTTGGGAGGCTGAGGCAGAAGGATTGCTTGAGCCCAGGAGTTTGAGGTTGCTGTGAGTTAGGCTGATGCCATGGCACTCTACAGCCCGGGCAACAGAGTGAGACTCTGTCTCAAAAAAAAAAAAAAAAAAAAAAAAAACCAATAACTAGACCATTGGAAAATAAGGAAAGATACTACATCCATAAAACAAGAACTGGAGCAGGGGCAACATGAACGAGCTCTTGAAAATTAAAAAATATGATGGCAAAAATTAAAACAAGTCAATAGTGGGGTGGAAGAAATCTCTTCAAATGTAGAACAGAGTGACAAAGAGAAGAATAAATAAGAAAATCAGAGGCTTAATCCACAAGGCCCAAAATTGGAAGGACAAGAATAAATTTTTTAAAATGAGAGACAGAGACAGAGATAGAAAGAGACAAAGAGGCGGGGGAGAGGGGTGTAAAAAAAAAAAAAGGGGGAGAAAAAAAATCCAAGAATGAGCAGAGAAGAATTTCCCAGAATTGAGGCTTTTGAGTTTCAGACTGCAAACACTCGACTGAGAGCCCAACACAATAAATGCAAAGAGCCCACAGTAAGCCAGTTCCAGAATTGTGGGATACTGGGAATAGAAAGAAATGAAAACCTGGGCACACACACAAAAGAGCAAAAATCAGAATGCCACCAGACTTCTTGACATAACATTGAAAGCCAAAGAACAAGGAAAGGATGCCTTGAAAAACTGTGAGTGAAAATTTTCAGAATAGAATTCTTGCACGATTTTCATCTTAGCAAAAAAAAATAAAAAATGATAAAGCATATATACATGTATATAAGTGCACAGAGAAAAGAAAAATAAGAACATAAACAAAAATATTTTTAAAAAGAAAAATAATTTAAAAATAGCTGGTTAGATATTAAAATTCATCTCGTTCCAAGCCAGAAGAAAGCATACACAATGATTATATGATCATCGTATCTCTTTGGTGCATTTATGATGAAGATGTGCTCGGAAGACATTTCTCCTTAAAATTCCTAAACAAAACCATCAGGTGACGAAATCAAATAAGATTTAGTAAGGTTTATACTGACACATATAAATACATAATAAGCAAATCTGTACAAATTTATGAAAAGAAAAACTAGAGAAGTGAGAGCCCATGTATTGCCCCTTCAGTGGAGATATCCCGCCTAAGAGTCTGATGTCCATTTGGCTCAGCATGTTCAAAGGGACAGTTAAAATTACTTTTAACATATGTAGTATCAACTGAACACTTCTCTTCTGCAGCACATCTGTAATGCACAGGTAAGTGACTTTTATTCAGTTTGCAGAAGGCACTAGTCAGGATATTTGAAGGTAGGGTTTACTTCTTATATTTAATTCTTATTTTTCCCCTAAGAGGGGAAAAAGGCCCTATAATCATTAAAAAAAAAAATCTGAATAAGCTGGATAAATCCACTCTTCACCTGATGATACAGTCGTTCACAGAGCTGGCTACTTTAACAGACTTCAACTCAAGCAACAAGAGAAAGGCAAAAGAGAACAACAGAGCTGAACGTTTTTGCCACGCGAGACAAGACAGCTGCAATAAAAACAAAGTTTGAAAGTTGGATGAAAAGTACTGAGCATGAGGACTATGAATTATTTGGAACATTTAGTTCATTCATATAAGATGAAAATTAAAGCATTAGTGATAAAATTTAAAATACGATCACTGGTGTTCTTCTGACATTGAGAGTCCTTTGAACACGTTTCCCTAACCCAGAGAGAGAGAGACAGAGACAGAGAGATCAGTAGACCAGAGACCCCCTGAATAGTGACTTATTCTTTAACCAGAAGAGAGTTGTCCTTGAAGGGAGCCTGATGACACTTCATCTCACCTGCCCCTTTAGCAGTATTTTAAGATTTTCTTCTAAGTGATTATGAAGCTTCTACCTATGTAGATCTGGGTATCTGAAATCCTGAGAAACCAAGACTATAGGCAATGCCTGGATGACAATTGGTATTAGTTCGCCTCAATTCAACCCAATTTTCTAAAATTGATAAGATTCAATTAAACAGCATCTTTCTGTTTCACTGAGACCAGCAGGAAGTAGTTTTGTTTTTTGTTTTGCATTTCTCTCAATGGTAATTAACTTTAAGTATGAATTTATTTTTAAAGCGAACATGGAAGTATCATAAAGCAGAATCAAAAATTTGCATATATCTTTAAGATAAAACACAGGACTTCTAAAGAATTCCACTTGGCTCTCCCCCCGCAGGAGCCCTCGTTTTGTCTGTGTTGGCTCCTCCATGCCACAGGGGACTCAACTGGTGGCCTGCTTGGAGAATGCAATTTCCTCATTGCTTACCTTCCTGTTCCTCCATTATCCCAACACTGATCCTGGTATCTGAGGGGTGCAGAGGCACGTAAGACAGAAATGACCAGGTGGAAGCACCTTCAAATACGCATTACTCTGAAAGGGAGCATTCATTTGACTTTCCTCCTCGTAGAACACAGATTCTGTCTTCCCTCTCAACGTTATTCATTCGTTCCTATATTTATTCAACAAAGATGTACCACAGGCTTAATATTTGCCCTAAATTGTAACATTTTAGACATCTGTGGCACTGGCTTTCCTAAATTCAACACAATTTTCCAAAATTGACAAGATTCAATTAAACAGCATCTTTCTGTTTCACTAAGAACAGCAGAAAATATTTTTAGATGTCTGTGCTCGCAGAAGTTTCCCTAGAACAGAGCAGGTATTCATTCCTTCCTTTACTCATTCACTTGCCAAATATTTATGGAATAGCTTTTGCAATGCACATAGGTTCCTGCCTGCCCAGTATCTCTCAGGGAAAAACTGCTCCCCATTTTCAGTCCATAGGGCCCCGAGGAGGCTGACTCTTCTACCCTCCAATTCCAAGGTTAGGGACAGCATCTCCCTAGCTGATTAGCTGTTTCAGAAATGGGCAGTTGACCCAAACCAAGCTAACCAGAGTCATCCCTACCTAGGGCTTTTGTTAGAACGGTGAGAAGGAGACAACCTCTTATTTCTGGGCTCAGGAGTCTAGAATTGCTGGTTGCTCTAATTGCCTCCCTATGGAGAGAGTATGACAGGGAATGACACCAACACGGAGGGACACACAGCCAGAAGATGGAAAGAAAGGCTGTCACGGTGCCATCATCTGCCCCCGTGTCCTACCGATTGATATGAGCCAATAAAGTCTGATTTATGCTTATGCTGGTTTGAGCTGTATTTCTGCCACCTGCAACCCAAGGGGTACTGATACCCCTAACCCAGGGACAGGCACCACACCAGCCTGAGGGGCTATCATGGCAAATGACACAAGTCAATGGGTATCAGTTCAGCTTCCACAACAAGAGGACTAACAGGGACAACGAAGTGCCAGGTTAAGAGAGCCGGCTTCACAATCAGACATATCCAAGTTCAGGACCACGCTGTGCTATTTACTGCTATTCACTGAATCTTCAACTGTCTCCATCTAGAAAATGGGCATTTTTTAACCTACTTTACAGTCTTGTCTTAAGAATTACACAAGATTCTAGATGAAAATCACTTAGCTAAATGTCCAATAAACCATGATTATTATTAGTAAGGGAAATCTGATTGGATGCTACACCCACCATTCCATGACATGTGAGCAGAGAATTCAGTTCTCTCACATCCAAGTCTTCCTTGAACAGGGGCAAGCACTCCCAGAATAATGTCTACGCTCCAGGAAACACTGCTATTCGCCAGCAGAGAGTCTCCATGCTTGCTGTCCGCAGTGACTGTGAGGGGTACACACTGTTATCACGGATTTGTCACTCCAAACCCAGGAGAACATCTGGAACACTGTTTCCTCATGCCGCCCTGCTATACCAAGAAAGTGCAGGTACACACACGAGAATGGCTGCTCTGAAAAGTGAGCAGAGGGCTCACAAATTCTCTTACCTCCAGGTGACCTCTTCAGAGAATTTCTATTTTGGGATTTAGGGCAGCCTACTTTTCAACTTTATGTTGAAGACATAGGAAGATTCCTTCTTTCCTATAATTATAAACTAACTGCTTGCATCCTGCAGAGGAAGGCATTAACTATACACATGTATGTACACATGTACAAATGCACACATATACATATATGTGTTTGGAGTTCTGTAGTGTTGCCTCCAAACGGTGACGACTTTAAAGTAAAAGCAATTTTTAAAAAGGAACCACTAGAACACAAGCTTTGTGCAGCAACCTTGATCCCTCAACCTTCCAAGAACAGAGCATTAACCATGGACCACTCAAAGATCCATCAAGGTAACAGCTACTGTAGAAAGATGCCTTCTGTGCCTTATGAGGACTATATTTTAACTCACGTAGTCAGCCTCATACTCCTCAGTCTGAATCCCCCATATTGCATTACCTCATCATGCACCTGCACCTAGTTATCTACACTGTCTGTCTTCACCTGATCATGTTTTGGTTGGGGAAGACATCATAATAATACTAATAATACTTCTAACAATCACTACCACCTTGCACTATGCTTTTTATGTGTCAGAACCTTGAAAAGGAGGCAGTATTATTCCAGTTTTACTAGATAGCTCTGTCTTCTTTCTGTTCACAGCACTTATCACAACTGTCACTGCATCATTTGTGTGACTATCTGTTTAATGCCTGGTTCTCCCACTAAACCATAAGCTCCGTGCGATCCAGGACTATGTCCTTTTTACTCATCACGTTATCCCCAGCACCTAGCTAATGCCTGGTACATAGAGAGCCTCAGGGAATAATTGCTAAATGAGTAAATATCAATAAATCAATGTGCAGACTGTGATACTAAGTTTAAAAAGTAAAGTAACATATATTAGGTCATAGCTAATTAATATGAGCAGCAGAATGTCTGGCCAGGTCCACCTCTAGTCTCCAAACTCTTTCCTCTGTGTAACAATGCCTCTTGTTTATCCAATTCTTCATAAATTTGAATTTATTTTACAACAGAAAGTGTACCAAGATAACCAACTGCCATAGTGACTAATGGTGTTTTAATTTAAATAAGCTTTCTTTACTCATAAGCTGATGTTTTAATTTAAATAAAATTTCTTTATTTCTTATAACGAACAATAACAACAAAGGTAAGAATTATACAATCAACACTATAATTCTCAACTGCCCAAACCTCCCCTGCAGCCCTAGGGATGACCCAGCTGTTGTAACAGGCACACTCTCCCAGGGGAAACATTGCCCAAATGCGATTACCTGGAAATGACATCATGATTTATAGCACAATTTTCTAAATTCTAAAGCTGTAATATATAATGAATCAGACAATATCCACGTGGGACCTGGTTTCCTCTTAATTAGGGTTATCTGCACTACCCACTTTCTTCCAATTTTTTATTTAAAAAAAAAAAAACAAACTCTCTCTGTAAAACATGAAATGCAGACAGATTCAAAGGCTCCGTAAGTTAAAAACGAGTATCTGGAGAGTTAAAAAACAAAAAAGGAAATAAGAATAATATTTTAAATAGTTTTTTTTCAGTGTTTTCTAGAAATGTAGTCTATATACAGAGAGAGTAAATATTCTGGAAAACCTGATCCATTTTCTAACTTTACTGATACATTTTGGTGGCACTTTTTTTCCGTTTTGAACAATATGGAATAAAAACTACCAACATGAGCCACTGGCACAGCTACAAAGTGAAGAGGCCTTAACTTTTATTTTTAGCAGCGTATTTTCTACTTAGAGGAGTTAAAGCCTTTGGGTGGATCCTTTTTGATACAATTACTAGCACAACACAATCAGTATTCCACAAAATATCAGAAAGAGGTCTATAAAATTAATCATGCTATATATTTTTAATTCCTTCCCCCATTTTGAATATCTGTTTCACACCAACCTGATGGTTTACCATAAATATACCCTTTGAGGGAGGTAAGTGAATAGGACCTAATCTGTAGTTCAGTTAGGATCTGAAATAAAGGGAGTTTATTTTTATTGTTATTTTTGGCTCGGTCAACCAAGAATGAAATTATGATGTTCATGAATCACTGAAGTATAGAGGAACCTGTTTAGCTTAGTTTTTAAAATGTTATTTTATTTATTTGGCAGAATCCAAATGTTCAAAAGATATTTTAACTAACGGAGGGATCATTTCTTGGAAAGCAAAGTCCTGGATGAGAAAATAAAGAGTAGTCCCAGCACATGAAGTTAAATTGCGTGTGTACGAAAGGCGCTCAGCATCGACTGCGAGGATGGGGTACATATTCCTTTTCAGCTTTTGGCTAAAAACTGACAACATAAGCTGAAAGAAAATAAAGCATCTTATCGTAGACAGGGCTAAGGAAAGTAGCAAACGCCTGTGTTTTAAATGCGTACAAGCAGGACAGATGGGACAGAAGCTGGGGCTGGAGAGGGGGTGGAGAAAATACTTGAAGATTAGAAATCAAGTACTACATTTGTACCCAGGATTTTTTTTTACCTTTTTTCCTAATTAGGATACATCACAATTTATTAGTAGAACATAAAAGTTAAATATTTATGTTATTAAATCAATAATTAGAGAATACAAAAGTCAGATGAACTGAAGAAGAATCCTCATCTCTCTCCCATTCATCCTCAAAAAGGTCTCACTGCCTGCAGGACTTTAATCAGACAACACCTTATGGGGGTGTCTAGTCCTACAGGCAGGTGCCTTGGTGAACTAACCAAGGTTCAGTAGAAATTACCCAGAGATTTCAACCCCTTTTATGATGAAAACATCACGTGGCACTGTGAAAAGAGCCTGCATAGTGAACAAATGGCAAAAGTCCTTATTGTGCCACTAATGGGCCGTGTGCATTGGTATGAGCATTTTTCCTCTCCGAGCCTCAAGCTCCTTGCTGAACCCTTCTTTACCCTAACACTTCCTGACTCCAAGACTGGAGGATGAAATCTAACCCCAGCTCTGCCCTCTGCTGAGTTCCCCAGCTGGCGCTTCCCTCCCTGTGACATGCAGGCCACGGCTGGGCAGGCCAACCCACCTCGTGGGGAAACATTGGAAAGGATCTAGAAGGAAGCAAAAAGAGTCTTCATAGGAAAAGAATCACTTTTTAGGTTTTCATAAGAAAAGAACCAAATATGCACAAAGGTATACTATTTGGAACTGAATCATCAATTATCTGCCACGAAAATATACTGCTTTAGACTTGAAAATAAACTTTGATGGAGATAACTTATTACTTAATTTAATTATAGTTCTTATGAGAGACATTCCAGGAATGAGCAGCCCTAAATAATTTCTTTATGTCTTAACTCCCTTTTGACTCATTCATTTACTTGCCAATTTATCCTCCAGCCACAGAGAGAGAGAGATGCAGAGAAAGGGAGAGAGGGAGAAGGTGAGAGAGACAGAGAGAGAGAGAGAGGGAGAGGGAGAGGGAGAAAGGAGCTACATATGGTTACATGTACCTTACTATCTAATAAATTAAATCATACCTTTCAGGGAAAAAAAATGACTTTTCCTACCTCCGAACTCTGATGACTCTATAATTTGGATTTTTAGAAGAGGAAAATGAAAAATAGTGGGCAATGTCCCAATAGCAGTTTTACCAAAGAATGCAAAAACATTCTCCATATAAACATTTTACATGGTCTCATTAACTTCTCTTTTGAAAATTCACCCCCTAAAAACAAAGGACATGACAACACTATAAATCTCTTCTCGTGGCAAATTAATACACTATGTAATTAATTAATGTTCTTTTATTTTAATTACTGCTAGTTTTTGTTTGACTTTGGTGGAAATAAAGTAGCCTTTTAATTTTGAGTACTTCTCTTCTCAAAATAATCATTTCTGTGACCCAGTCAGTATCCTGTAACACCCACCCCGCAATGGGGTAATTACCCTTTATTGCTTACTGACTTTTGCATAAACAGGAGGAGGCCTGGGAAGGGGAATGGACATGCCTCGTCCATCCTTGCAGCCCCCTAATTCTGATATCCTAGCCAAGCCTCTCAGGCTCTCTGCCCTACCAGGCACCTGTTCTGCGTCCTGTTCTTGGGAGGTACTGCTCTCAGCCAGCTGTTAGGATTGGGAATTAAGCTGATAAAGTGATCCTTACCACAGGGTTTGCTGCCGAAAAGTTAACTTGTGTTACCCTTTCCAGCAATGTCTGCATCTTAGTGCTGGAATCTCCTCCCTAGAAAACCACTGTGTGACGTGCAGGTGGGGGCAGGGCGGGGGTGTCCTCAAAAGTTAAAGACGCTAATTCCCCATATTCTAACTTTTTCTGCATGATTATTAGATTGAGCTAAAAGTATCCGACTATTGGCTCTCCATTCCATAAGTAAACATAAACGGAAATCATTATAAGAGAAATGCCCAGCTCCCTAATAAAGAAATGTGGAATAAAACAACTGCATGGCCCTGTCATTCTGGAGACCAAAACAACTGCATAAACCAGACGTATAAAACATTAGACCCGATCATTAGACTCTGAAGATATATTATTCTAGGATCTTCATAATCATTTGTATAAAGATGTCTGGAGCAATTCAATACTGTATATGATAACAAACAGTTAGAACCAAGCCAATTTATAACAATGAAAGGTTAAGAATATTATGTCATATCAATGAACACCTTATCATTGTTAAAAACAGTCCATAGGAAGTTTCAGTTATGCAAGATGTTTAAGTTCCAGAGATCTGCTATACAACATTGTACCTACAGTTAACAATACTAATTGTACACTGAAAAATTTAAGAGAATAGATCTCATGTTAAATGTTCTTACCAGAAAAAAAGAAGGCAGCACATATGCAAGTACTCAGTTTTACAATTACATATAAAATAATGCTAAATAGGAAGAGTTGAACATCATGTTACACCCTGCTTACGACTAAGCAAAGTGTGCAAACAGATAAAAATTGGAAGCAGATTTAGAGTTATTAGCTTAGCAGATTTAAGTTATGTTTCCTTTTATTCTGCTAAATTGATTCAGCATTTAATGACTTTTAAAAAAATCGAAACCATGGACAAAGGGGAAGAGGACGAGTCCGCAAGTACAAATGCCACCAGGAGTCTTGACTTGCACAAAGAGCATGGTTCTTATGTTCAAGGATAACTTAATGTGTCAGCCCTTCCAGTGGTCAGGCTCCAACACACTCCCACCGTCAGGCAGAGCTGACTGATCACTTCAGTCGAACTAGCCAAACAGAACCTGATATGGGTCAGTAGGCTTTTACCACTGGGGCTATATTACGTTTAAATATGGGATATGGCCAAATACCCACATGGCAGGCTTCAGTCCCCTATGTTTCCCTAAAGCTTTGCCTACACTAGCCAAACAAATCTGAACATCATCATCTACTATGCAAAGCTGCTTTATCTCTGCTATCACCAGCTAAGGTTCACAGCTATATATTACAAAATCATTCTTTCTCTACTTAAAGTACAAAAACAGATGACAGTAGCATGCTGCTTAGTGCCTTAATCCCTGCTCAAAATAACACAGCTTAAAAAACAATTCTGGCGGTTCCCATATAATATCAACAAAAACTCAAACGTGCATAGCACTTTACAGTCTATAAAATGCTTTTGTAAACATTAGTTTGTGCCACCACAAGATCCATACATTAGTTAAAATTCAGTTTAGCTTACATTAAAAGGGAGCATCAAGTTCTAGCAGCTTTCTAATTGCATGGGAAAACTAGGCAATTAAAAGAAGTGTATTTACAGGATCTACTTTTCAGACAGCTATGATATGAAAAATGAAATCACTAAAGCTGACAATTCTATTAATCCAAAGTAAGGTGGATGGGTATCAAACTAACCATAAAGCTCCACTGTTTTTCACATGTCCTTTTAATACTTACATATTACAGTGTAGGGGGGCACAATTTAGTATTCATTCCTAGATATAACAACTCAACTTTCATACCTATTGTAATTCAGCAGACATTCATTCAGTGTTGATTATGTGCCAAGCTCCAGGATAATTATGAGTAAGACAAGGTCCCTGACTTCAGTCACTGAGGCAGGGCCACAGGACGGCTCGATCAAGCTTGAGATCCAACTGAGTCCTTTAAACTCTGGGATGACAGAACACATGAGTTTATTTCTTCTCCCACCAAGTCTCCATTACAGTTATAATGAAAAGATAGCGTAAAAACACAGGGGCAGAGAATGGGAGGGTAGCCATCAACAAACATAGATTAGAACAGGTTTCCATAAAAGCAGGTCGGAAATAGTGCCTAAAGGAAGCGGCAATGGAAGCCCAGCAGAAAATACACCTTCGGAGGACTCGCAGCCCAGGGAGGAGCTGACCTGCCCTGCAGAAATCCACACAGACTCAAGGTGCAGAACTGCCAGGTACTCTGAGCATGATGTAGGGTTGACAACAATGGGTACTAGTTAGCGAGGACTAAATAAATGTTATAGACTAGATTACTGCCTCCTCTTCCTCACTGTCCTATTGCTGAGTGCTAAATTATCAGGTTTCTGGACCTCGGGCTAACAGAAGATGTAACAAAATGAAGGACATATATCTCATTGAAAAGAGCCACCAAGTCATCAAGAAAATGGATTTTGAAAAGTTCACACCAGAGAGATTGTATTAAAGTGTTCGGAATACCAAGGATAAAGAGAAGATCCTTTAAGCTTCTAGAGGGAAAAATAAAGTCATCAATAAAAAATGAAAAATCAGATTGGCATTAGACTTCTCATCAGACTCATGGAGGCTAAAAGATAATGAGAAATGCCTTCCAGTTACAATCAGGAAATTATTTTCAGTCTACAAGTCTTAGTGTGTCAACCCCATAATCAAAAGGACAGAATAAAGATATTATCAGACATGCATGGGCAGAATAAAGACATTATTAGAAATGCATGGACTAATAATGCATAACGTTTACCTTTCATTCACCCTCTCTTAGGAAATTATTTGAAATTCTGCTCATAGCTAGACAGCAAACCAGGAAGAAAAAAGCATTAAATTTCAAAAACCACGAAGAGCAATGAAGGGTCATCCCAGGGTGACAGATGTGCAGCTGATCCGGGGTCAGTCAACCCAGAAGAAAGCAGCAGGCAAACAGAGGAAATGAGGATTCCCCTTCACAAAAGGGATTCCACAGATTTGATATTATTGCTGAGAATGGATAAACTTAAGATGATAAATGCCAGGAAAAAAAAAGACCAGTGGAAATTGCAAGAAATCTTTATAGGAAAGGACTTGGCATCTTAGTGAACAATATTTACTTGATCACCACAATGTGAAAACTATTTATTGATTTTTAACTTTTAAAATTTACGCTATAAAGAAATCACCGATGGCTTAAATTGTGGGTAAAGAACAAAATGTAGATGTTAACGCAGATAATACAAAAATTAAAAGAGAGGTGTGAAAAATTAGAAGGAAAGATAAAAAGGAGAGAGAAAGGAAGTATAAGGATGCTATTAATTCCCATCTCACAAAATGAGGAATCAAGTGATACCATCTATAGTTGACCACACAAAAAGCCAAGCATCAGTCCGGGCGCCTTGGCTCACACCTGTAATCCCAGCACTCTGGGAGGCCGAGGCGGGAGGATCGCTCAAGGTCAGGAGTTCAAAACCAGCCTGAGCAAGAGTGAGACCCCATCTCTACTAAAAATAGAAAGAAATTAATTGGCCAACTAAAAATATATAGAAAAAATTAGCTGG
>CAUYRT010078993.1:0-15102 GCA_963574885.1 Lepilemur ruficaudatus
TCCTAGCACTGTGGGAGGCCAAGGCAGGAGGATCCCTCAAGACCAGGAGTTTGAAACCAGCCTGAGCAAGAGTGAGACCCCATCTCTACTAAAAATAGAAAGAAATTAGTTGGCCAACTAAAAATATATAGAAAAAATTAGACGGGCATGGTGGCGCATGCCTTTAGTCCCAGCAACTCGGGAGGCTGAGGCAGAAGGATCGCTTGAGCCCAGGAGTTTGAGGTTGCTGTGAGCTAGGCTGATGCCACGGCACTCTAGCCCGGGCAACAGAGTGAGACTCTGTCTCAAAAAAAAAAAAAGACTGAAGGATGGTAGCCAGGCATGGTGGCATATGCCTGTAGTCCCAGCTGCTCAGGAGGCTGAAGCAAGAGAATTCCTTGAGCCCAAGAGTTAAAGATCAACCTGCCTCACATAGTGAGACCTTGTCTCAAAACAAAACAAAAAAAGTAACAACAACAAACCCCAAAAGACTGAAGGATGGGTTATATTTTGATTGACTAAAAGGGTGATACAGAAGTATTCAATATACTTTAAAGTGTCGTGTAATAATTTAGATTATTATGAATGGGGCTTAGAGGATCTACTGACTAGAACAGATCCACGTAACATATGGCTAGACAGTGGAGAGCTTTTGTAGATGGCATCTGTTGCTTTTCCCTGTGTGGCACTCATTTTCCACTTTCTGATTATGCATGTCTATATTTTCTCCCTTATTCACCAAGCAAATATTTACTGAGTTCATCCAACACTCCAGATACTGTTCTATACACTGGTGATATAGCGGTGACCTGACTATCAAAGCCCTTTTCTCAGAATCTTTTCCTTTCTACTGGAAAGAAGATCTTCTAAACTACTGGAAACTAGTTTGGTAAAAGTTAGTCAAAATACCCTGCCTTTCCCTCGCCTAGGGTGAGCACATAACTAACCTTAAAGTGGCACAGGGATGATATACTTAAAAATTTGCTAAGAGGGTAGATCTTATGTTAGGTGTTCTTGTCATCACCATAAATAAAGAGGGCAGGGGGAAACTTTTGCAGATGATGGGCAGGTTTATGACATAGAGTGTGGTGATGGTTTCATGGGTGTATACTTATTTTCAAACTCATGAAGTTGTATACATTACATATGCACAGATTTTTAAAATATGTCAATCATACCTTAATAAAGTAGTTTAGAAAGAGACAAAGAAAGGAAAGAAAGAAGGAAGGGAGGAAGAAAGGAAGGAAAAAGAAAAAAGAAAGAAAGAAAATGGTTCGAGTTGACTTATCCCAGTGGTTGTACACTGAAAAATGCATTAGTTTCTTCCATCCCTTTTCCCAGAGCTAATGGTTCCTTTCTCAGGCATAGTTGTTTAGTTTTCCTTAAATTGTAGAAGCTACCACCCATCTTTTTTTATAAACCTTTTGCTTAAGTTGGTGCCAGAGTCAGTTGCTATTTCTTGCAGACAACAACTTTAATACAGCATTAGATGCCTATGTCTTCTCCTAAGGGATTTTAATTATATTAAATAATCAGTAAGACTCTTCACTGTTTTTGAACACAGAGACAGTTGTTTTCAGAAAGATTTGGAGTTGTATTGATAGGTTAGAGTAGGAAAAGATTCCAATTAGACTGGCCAATTTAGAAGGCTATTGAAATATCAGTTTATATAGGAATAAAGGATTGAAGTAAGGCAATTGCTGGGGAAGAAAGAGGTAAGTGATTGGGAAGAGCAGAGCTGGGACTCGGACGTGGCAGGAGAGGCACACTCACCTACAGTGAGTGCCTCCTTAAATTTTGTGCCCTAGGTGACTCTCTTACTTTATCTTACTCCCAGCTCTAGAGATGATATTTAAAGGAAAAATTGAAGGGCTTGGTGACTAATGGATATAGGGAGTAATCATAATCATGACACCTGCCATAATATACAAATACTATTCTTAGCACTCTGCCTTTAACTCTTAAAATACCTGTGTGGCTAAGTTTTAGTATCTCCATTTTCTGGTTAAGTAACCTGAAGAAAGCTCAATGAAAGGCCTAGGGAAACACCCGGGATATAAGAAACAAGGAGGATTTAAAAGTAAGAATTCTACCAAACATAAAAAGGAGAATTAGTGCCAATTCTATACAATATCTTTTAAGAAGAAGAGCAACACTTCCTAATGCATTTTATGAAGTTGATATAATCCTAATACCCAAACCAGAGAAAGAGTACGAAAACAAAAAAAGAAAGAAAGAAAACTATAAGCTTACGTTCCTCATTAACATAGATGCAAAAATCCTGAACAAATATTAGCAAATAGAATTTAGCAATATAAAAAATGAATTATACACCATGACCAAGTGTAATTTATTCCAGGGATGTATGGCTAGTTCACTATTGTAAACATCAATCAGTGTAATCCACCATATTAACAGGCTAAAGGAGAAAAATCATATAATCATATTAAGCAATGCAGAAAGAGTGTTTGACAAATTTTAATACCTGTTCATGATACAAATTCAGAAAAATAAGAATAGAGGGAAAGTTCTCGTTGGTAAGGAAAACCAGCTAACATTATTCTTAATGGTGAAAGACAGAACTCTTTCCCCCAAAATCTGGGAACAAGTCAAGGATGTCTACTTCACCATTCTTATTCAAATAGTGATAGAAGTTATAGCCAGTGCAATAAGGCCAGACAAGAAAATAAAAGTCATTCAGATTGTAAAGGAAGAAATAAAACTGTCTCTATTTTCATATGCTATGACATGATTTTTAAATGTAGAACATCCTAAGGAATCTATTAATACAAAATAACTTCTACAACTAGTAAGTGAGTTTAACATGGTCACAGGATACAAGAAAAATATACAAAAATCAATTGTATTTCTGTGCACTAGCTATTAACATGTGGCAATGACAATAAACTTATAGTTTCTAGAAATAAGCTGAAAGATTTATGCTTAATGTATAAATCTAACAAAATGTACACAGGTCTTATGTGTTGAAAACTACAAAACACTAATAAAAATATCAAAGAAGATCTAAATAGATGGAGTGACATACTGTGTTCATGGATTGGAGGATTCAACATAGCAATGATATCAACTCTCTCTAAATTGATATATAGATTTAAGATAATTTCTATCAAAGTCCCAATAAAATATATATACACACACACATGTTCGTGTGTGTGTGTATATATATATATATATATAAAACTCTCAGAACTTAACATTATGAAAACAAACAGTCCAGTAGAATAATGGGCAAAAGACATAAAGGAGTCACTGAAGAGAATATACAGACAAGTGCATGAAAAGATTTTCAACATTATTAGCTTTTAGAGAAATGCAAATTAAAACAATAATGAGATATCACTACCCACCTATCAAAATTGGCTAAAAATACCCCAAACTACACCAAAACCAAATCAAACTGAAACAGTTACAGCACCAAATTCTGGCAAGGATACAGAGAAACTGAATCACTCAAACATTGCTATTGGGAATGTACAGTGGTATAGCCACTCTGGAAAACCATTTGGCCATTTCTTAAAAAACTAGATGTACAATTACCATATGATCCAGCAGTTATGCTCCTGGGCATTTGTCCGAGAGAAATGAAAACTTATGTTCATACAAAAACCTGTACACAAATTTTTATAGCAGTTTTATTTGTAATAGCCAAAACCTGGAAACCACCCAGATGTCCTTTAATAAGTGAATATTTAAACAAATTGTGGCACATCAATTCCACGAGCCCTATTCAGCAATAAAAGGGAACAAAGTATTGATACATACAACAGCCTGAATGAATAGCCAGAGAACTATGCTGAATGAATGATGCCAATCTCAAAAGGTAACATAGTGAATGTTTCCATTTACATAATATTTTAAAATGATAAAATAATTGATTGGGGAACAGATTATTGGTTAGGGATAAAGAAGGGATGCGGTTAGAAGGGAGATAAATGTAGCTATAAAAGAGTGACAAGAGGGATCCTTGTGATGGTGGAAATGCTCTGCATCTTGACTATCAATATCAATTAATACCCTTGTAATTTTGCACCATAGTTTTGCAAGATGTTACCATTGGGGGATATTGGATAAAGGATACACCAGATCTGTGTGTGTTATTTCTGACAAAACGTGTGTGTCTTCCCTGTATGTATAATTATCTCAAAATTAAAAGTTTAATTTGAAAATGATTTTATATTTCAAAGCCAATAACTGGTAGAATGAAGGTGCTTTTTAAATATAATTAGGAAATTGCCACTCTTTTAATGCAGGTGATTTCAACAATCTATTAGAAAAATCCAATGAAAGAACAAATTCACACTACCATGAGGATGCTTGTTAAGCTGCTACACATCTTAGAGATATTTGTATATTTTCGAAAAAGCGAGCTTACCGACTGAAATGAATCTCTGATGTGATTTCAGGCAACATGACCAAACCAGTGAAGCAATACTAGCAATGAGGAGACATTTTTGGGAGTGCTATGTAGGCAGGCTGTCCTTTTCTAGGGACTCTGTCTAGGAGTCAGCTCTGATCTGCTGTTTCTGGTTTTTAAAGCTTCTTTCCCTCCTCCCATTCCATGGCTTCTGTGGTATTCTTAAGGGAAAATTTGATAATGGGGTAGAACTATAAGGAGGCAATTCAACAATATTCATTTCAGTATATACTTGAAAGTGAGGAACTGGATTTCTCCTTTAACAGAGATCTTCTTAAACACTGTTAGCATGCTTTGTTGGTAGGGATGTAGGATTTAATCTTGCTATTATAGTAATTTCCATAAAATGTCTCCTTACAGGTTTCACTTTAAAGGTCTGAGAAACTCCCAGGAGACCTGCATGTTGACAAAGTCCTACCTGGAATTTAATGAGATCTATTTTTTCCCATATTTTTACAATGTGGAAAAAATTGGCTTGAATTTTATCTCATATTTGTAGATTGTAGTTAGGGCTTCTCAAGAAGCATTTGCAGTTGGGTAAGTGCTGACTTAAGGTCATTTGGTTAATACATAGTCAGGGAGCTGTAGAAACCACATTACAAGACTAGGGTTAATTAGTACCAGTAAAATCATATTACAGTGAACACAATACTAAAAAGCTTTCTGAATAATAAGACTATTCCCATGTTAAAATGTTAGAAAACACATGTTTCTGATTTTCTTCTTGAAATGCAGAAAAAGAATATTTATAATAAAGTATGCATATACATGTTTAAAATGGAAATATGGAATTTTTTGTACAAACAGTACTAATTTAATTAATACTTTTGTATTTGAAGGTGTGTTTGAACATTTTCTTTTTGATTTGTCCCATTAAGCTATTCTCAAAATTTAGTACAGGGTAAAAGTAACGCTCAAATCAATGGGAGAAAGAATAGTTATTTATTAAATGTTATTAGGATAACTATTTGGAAAAATAAGATTGGATGCCACATTCATTCATATGCCAAGATGAATTAAATTGCAAGTGTACAAAATTAAAGTCTAAAGCACTGGAGGAAAATATAGATTTCTATTTTTATAATATGAAGTGACAGGGCTTTTTAAACATGACACCGATAACCAAAAAAGTAAGTTTCTGGTATCTATTGCTATAAAACAAATCATCCCAAAACTCAATGGCTTGAAACACCAGTGATTTATTATTTCTCAAGAGTCTATAGATAAGATAAAAAGTTCTTCTGTAGGTCTCACCTGGACTCACTTCTGAGGCTACTGATGGGTTGGCCAGAGCTGAAGGGCCTAAGAGGCTGTGACCTCTCTCTCTCTGTGGTGTCTTACCATTCAACCTTCTTCACATGGTGGCTGGGTCCCAGGAGATTGAAGCAGAAGCTACAAGGCTTCTGGAGGCCTATGCTCTAGAACTCAAACTCACTTCTTCCACATTTTATTGGTCAAAACAAGTTGTAAGTTCAGCCAGATATAAGGGAATGAATAAATAGATCACCTCTTGAGCAGAAATATAACATTGCAAAGAGATGCAGACATAGTGAGGCATAATGTATTAGAAACTATTATCATAATGTTCTCCTTCAGTATCTCTTGATAGTCAAACACTCTGCCTAAAAACAAGAACCAAGTAGATTTGGATACATTTTTAGATAAATGTTTTATTATCTGACATTTTGCTATTTGCTGTATGAAACTGAAGATCTAGATAGATTTGGATTATGCAGTAACCTTGTTATCTGAACTTGGCAACCATACTTGCACTATCCTAACTCAGAAATGTAATAGCTTTATCACTGACTTTAAGCAATTTGATTATTATGTGCCTTGGTGTAGTTTTCTGCATGTTTCTTGTTATTAGGGTTCATTGAGCTTGTTATGTATGTGGGTTTATAGTTTTAAAAATATTTATCTTCTCCCATTACTGTCCTTTTGGAACCCCAATTACACATATATTAGGCCGCTTGGTGTTAACCCACAGCTTACCGATGCTCTGTTCATTCCTTTAGTCATTTTTTCCTCTTATGTTTCATTTTGAATAGTTTTATTGTGTCTTCAAGTTCACTAAGCTTTTCTTCTGCAATGTCTAATATTTCTTTATTCCTTTCTTAAACATTATAGTTTTTATCTCTAGAAGTTTCATTCGGTTCTGTTAAAAAAATCTTCAATATCTATACTTAGCATGTTCAACCTTTCCTCTAGTTCAAGGGATGGCAAATGACAGCCCATGAGTCAAATCTGGCTTACTACCTGTTTTTAGAAATAAAGTTTTATTGGAACACAGCCATGACCCCTTTTTCATGCATTTCTGGGTTGATTTCAATTGATTACTTTTTCTTTTCATTGTGGCTCACATTTTTCTGCTTCTTTGCATGCATGGTCATTTTTTGTTGGCTGCCCAGACATTAGTCAATTTTACCTTGTTGGATGCTGGATATTTTTATATTCCTGTAAACACTTTTTAATTTTGTTCTGTGATACAGTTAGTTTATTTAGAAAAGTCTTGCTGTTAAGCTTTGTTAGGAAGGACCAGAGCAGCCTAGTCTAGGGGTAATTTTGCCCCATTACAGAGGCAAAGCTCTTCTGAGGACTTTACCTACTGCCCTATGATTTATGATGGATGTGAACCCCAACTGTTCCCAGCCTTAGTAAGTATCAGCTATTGTTTCCTCTAATTCTTTTGGATGGTTCTTTTCTTGACCTGGGTTCTTTCCTTATACACATGAGCTGATTTGTATTTAGCTGAATATTTGAGGGACTTTTTTTCTGTGCAGCTTTCCTCTCTCTGATTCTTCTTTCTGTAAACTCTTAACTGTCTTGACCTCCTTGGATTTCCAGTTCCATCTCCTCTCAGGAAGCCTTCTGGGCTCCGCCTGGGTTATGACTCCCTGTACTGTGTTCTGAAAACTCTCCAGGTAATAATTTGGGCTTACCTTGTTTCTCATATCTCAGGAATCACTATTCTTTGTTGCTTGATGTTCAATGTCTTGGAAAATCATCCTTTCATACATTTTTTCTAGTTTTTTTAGTTGTTTCAGACGGCAAGATAAATCTAGTCTCCGTAACTCCTTCCCGGCTGGAAGTAGAAGTCTTCAGAAGCCTAATAACTTTAATTGGCAAGTGATATTTGCATTTTACCATATTAAAAATAAATAACAAAACTATAGAAGATACTATAAACAAAGTTGAAAGACAAATGACAAACTGAGAAATCTTTTCAATTATTGTGCCTGACTAAGGATTAACAGCCCTAATATATAAAGTAAGTCTTGTAAATCAATAATAAAAAGATAAACAATCCCAATGGAAAAATGGAAAAAAGTATTTTTATTTGTTTGCTTTTATTGATTGGCAGTTGACAAAAAAAGAAATGAAAATGAGCAATATATACATGAAAAGATCTTCTGTCCCAATGCTAATCAAAGATATACTAATTGAAATGACCAAGAGATACCATTTTTTGCTTGTCATATTGTCAAGGAAGAAAACAAATAATGAAACAGGTAGGTGACAAAATGGGTACTAATACATTTTGGTGAGAATATAAATTGTTACAATTTTTCCAGAAGGAAATTTGGTAATATTTATCAAAATTTAAAATAGTTATTGGATTTAATAGTTCCAAATGTAGAAATTTATCCTAAGCAAGTAATCTCATAAATTTATAAATATTATTTAATGTAGAATTATTGACAAAACTTATAAATAACTTGAATGTCAATCATTAGTCAAATAGTTAATCATTGTATATGCAAATATTTATTATTTTAAAATTCTACAATACCTATAATTCTATAATATCTTAGCAATTTTTTGCAATTATTTCATGAGTTAAATATATGCCTTTATAGATATTGAGGATACCACTATTTTCCTATGACAAATAATCAAGTAGATATAGTATTTGTTAGCATGAAAAGATGTTGTCAACATACTAAGTGAGAATGCAAGTTTCAAACTAGTATATATAAATGATAGAATGGGAAATGTACATACACAAGCACATATACATGTACATATACATATATATATATATATATATATATATCATTCCTCTGAGTTGGAATTACGGGTGATTTTCATTTTCTAGTTTTGGTTCTTATTTTTTTACTTTTTCAAAACAATGAGCATGTATAGCAGTGAGCAAAAAAATTAAATAAATAAAGGTCTTACTATATTTTTAAAAGAAAGATAACAGAAAAGAAGCCTTACAAGGTTTATGGAAGCTAGGTTGTTAAATAGAGATGAAACCTGTGATTTGTCAATTGGGAGGTCTGAGTGGCAGAAAAAACTGGACCTAAATCTGAGCCCGGGCTCTTTCTTTTATAAGTAGGGTGATCTTGGGTAAATGACTTAATGTCTTTGACTTAAAGTAATTATTTTCAAATAACATATCATATGATTATTACATTTATGTCACAGGTAATACAAATACTCAGCAAAGAATAGATTATTTTTTAAAAAATAAAGAAATAGGAATAGTTTTTACCAGGCACAAAATCCACTTGGATTATGGGATGAGTTTATTATCATCATAGCGCAATTAGCAAATACTAATTATCTATGTATGAAAGCTGCCATCTTTAATTTCAGTTAAGCTCAATTTTTGTCTAAAACCTGATTTTCAATTAAGAGAATCAGAGTATTTTGTTTCATTTAATTTTACCTGGTAGTGGTGTCTGTTCTTGGAGCTGGTGGTTCCTCTTGGCCTCTCTTCCTTTGGTGTGTCTTGGCCCACCGCTGTTCCTGCTGCCTGCCCCGTTCTGGCTGGGGAGGGCTGGCTCTAGACGGGGGTGCGCGGGTGCTGCGGAAGTCGCCGACACATCCTGCCTTTCTCATGGGCGTTTCTCAGACTTTTCTGATTCTAACCACCCTTCACTCCTAGGAATAAGCTGACTCTGAAGAACAAGAGGAAGCACGTTTCTCTTAAACAAGTTGTTATTTATTAGTAAGAACATTAATAGACATTAACGATCTGGAACTCTTCAAATGAAAGCATTTCTTTACTCTTTTACACCCCTATGACGGCCCAGTTCTGGAGACTTCGCAGAGGTGGTATGTCCACCAGCTTCTTTCCTTTGCATTGAATATAGTTGCTTGTCATTAATATTGTAGAACAGAAACTAGCATTTGTTACCAAAGACATTACTAATCTTTCAAATGAAAACACTGGCACATCAGCTATCACACAGATATTGTTTTATAGTCAAATAAAGACTCAAAAAATCAGTGCTACAGTCTGTCTGAGTTTGGAATATTTTTATGCACTGCTGTGAGGAAAACAGGTGCACTCACACATCTATTTCTAAGATTTGTCTGTTTTGTCAGATGATTTGGGTTTAAAATTTCTGCAGATGTCAATTTAAACCATTTTTGCTATTAGTAGAACAGTTTAAAAGTTAGCTCTTGGAAGTCTCTCAGATATGTGTTTCCTGTGAAGTGACTTAAATCCATAGTTAGCTCAAAATGGAACCCCTCCCCCTATTGGAATATCACTGTTTCAGCCTCATAATCTCTTCCAGTCATGGTGTCAACACTCCTTTGCAATTTCTTGTGCTGCCCTCCTGCCCTTTGGCTTCACCTTCCATTAGTGTATTTCCTTGAGGAGAGCCTGTGCCAGACTCTGAGGTGTTGAAAGAAGGGGGTTCATAGACTGTGGGCTCCCTAGGCCAGCTTTGTTATTGAAGTCTTCAGAGTTTATAATGGGGCCCATCTGTCCACAGTGGTCAAAGTGTGTTTGCTGATGTTGGCATCCTGGTGAGAAGTGTGAGGTAGCCTGGTAATTGAGCATTTCATCCTGAGGTGTAGGTTTCCATGAACACATCATGTAGACTAATGCTGTTACTTAACAAAAGAAATCATTATTAATTAGTAATTCTGTATTCTTTCGTAGTGTGCTCTGCCACCTCTCCACTGCCTCAGTCTTCTTTTTGTAAAATCATCTGATCAAATATCTTCTGTCTTTTAATTATTGTCTTTCATGTGCATATTATTATATTCATTTTTCTTAAATTACCTGCGAAGAAATACTCACAAAGATAAACCTATGAATTACCTACAAAGAAATTTCTTCTGCATTACTTCAAGGTTAAGGTAAATTAGCTCCACTTATTTAGCAGTTTTGTATGCTTTTTGAAGCAATAATATATTCTATTTTTAAATGTAGCAAAACTTAATCTCCTGCAAAATTATAGCCAGTTATATCTAAAATATCTTTTATGTGTTTTGTATAACAGAATTTTTAGTCACCATGGATTTTTTTGTTAAAGAAGGAATTTTTTTTCTTGAGGAAGAATGCTATGTAAATACAAAGTATTATTATTGTTATTATGGATACTAATGACCTTTATCCCTACAAATATTAGTATTAAAATTGAAAAACACCTTCTTTTTGCCAAACCCAAACATTCCTGAATAAAGATCAAAGGTCAAAGAATTAAAATGATTTAGTAGTAAAATATCAAAGTATTTAAAAAGTCCTTTTCACAATTGCTTAAATTATGTGAAAAGGTTTATCAAAAGGTCTAGGACCATCTTAAATTACAGCACGGTATTTGCTCAAAGAAGTCTCAGGAGAACACACAGTGGATCCATGCTGCAAGGATTTCAACCTCAGCAACAAGATAGCCATGTTTAGAGACTAAACTCAAACTAGAAACATGAATCATTTTCTTCCAGTAATTTTAAAATATATTTCACGTCATTTTCCATTATATTTGTTCAATTTTAATAATTGAAGATGTCAGACTTGCAGGGTGCAAAATAATGGGCATATTTCTACTCTAGCAGACTTTTTTCCTTACTATTGTTCATATAGCTCACAAAAACAAAGCAATCTTGTAAAATTGGGATGTCATTTAACATACCCCAAAAAAGCAATGCATAAAAGCAATGCATCTGAAAGAAACTGTTCACAGTGGTGTGGGCCTTGATGGGAACTGGAGTATATGGAGCTGGAAAACTGGAAGGAAGAGAAGAGAATGGACATCTTAAAACTGGCTTGACAACAAAAAAACCAAACAATAAAGATACCGTATGGAAAAGGATGGAATGTTGCTTTCAGGAAATCTTGTTTCCCACTGTGACATTGAGTCTGGATTCTGCTACAGTCCTGCCTCATTCAACAGTTAATCTTTCAGTCCCAGCTCTCAAAAGCTAAAGTCAGGTAAAGATGTATATTTTAAAATTTAGTTTAATTAATAAACTTTGATATACAAAAGTGAAACATTTAAGTCTTTCCTTAAGCTTAACATCTTAATATCTAAAGAGATAGACTATATGGTAATAGTGAACTTAGTTTTTTTAATTGAAGTCAGCTTTTTAAATTTATTTGCTAATGTTAGTTTTAACTACCACTGCACATGAAGGGATCATTGTTTATGATTTCCATACTTGATTTGACCTAAAGACAAAACTGTTAGCAAGTGAGACCAATAAAAATTTTTCAGATCATTCAGAATTGAGTGAGATTTATAGAAACAGTCATGATCAGCTGCAAGAACAATGTGAGTTCACAAATACTGAATAGATATTTTTCCTTTAAGTGGTCCCCAACAAGTCAGCCTGACCAGATTGCAAGTCTTTGCCCAGCTTACCCACAACATATAGACTTGTTGACAGTATTGAAGTAAAATAAAAAAATGAACCTTATAAGAGCAATAAAGTAGCATTACATCTTGAATTTAATTTAGATTTAATTAGGAACTTGAACTGACATGAACCATGAACCAAAAAATAGACAAAACCATACTAATTTACAGACCCTTCTTTCTCTACCGAAAGGAAGAGAAAAGGTTATCAAAGCGGTTCACACTGCAAGTTCATCTACGTTTATATTTTCTCAGATTACTCACTGGAAAAGATACTAGAAAATCTAAATATTTATCAATCAAACCAGAATATGTTATTTAACTGGGAAAAAATCTTTAGCATCAAAAAGAAAAGAATGGATGCAGTTTGTTCCCTATTTCACAGTAGCTTAATAAATTGAAAAAGTACATTGATTGGATAAAAGATTGATAAACATGTAATAATTAATTTTAAAGAAATTACTGTTTAAGTATTGAGTAATTTTAGTTAAGATATAACTTATTTAAGAGATATTGGTATAATGTATGATAAAGTATTATTTACTTTGTATATTTTTTAATCAGCAATAAGTATGTTAATATATTTAAATATTTCTGTGTACTCTTTTTAATAAATAGAATGACATTTGTAAATACAAAGAACCCTTAATTTATAGTGACTGAACGTACATGAAATTAAGTAGCAATGAATATCCAAATGTTTTGCATTGTGTATGTTAGACTATGCCTTTTGTTCAGAAAATAGTTATGTAGCTCTTTTAAAGTCAATAACAATAATCATAAACAAGATAATCCCATCAGCACAAGTCAGTCTTCCTCTGCATATTAATTGAGCACAGTATTACACAATAGATTATCATTAATCATAAATATGTTTTCACATTTGCATATTTAAGGCCTTTAACATTTGCAATCTTGGTTTCTCTGAAGGGCTAAGGTAAAAGACACTCATTTCAAATCTGAAATGCAGCATAATCAGTCTTTTGAACCCACTGCAATCAATATCTATGCAAATAGATGGTTATGGAATTTACACTGCTTTGTCAGTCTATCACCAGTCAAGTCCCCACCTTGTACTCAATGTACTAATGGATTTTTTCGTTTTAAAGAGAATGATTTCTTTTTTCTCAGCATGTTATGTAAGTGAGTGCTATTGCTTTGACTGCCTCCCCACCCTTACCTTTTCCCTGCACACTTACCCATCTCCACTGTGTCCACTCATACTGCCAGTCCCTCTTGAGGTGGTAGTAGTTGAGGAGGGGGGCTTCCTGAGCTCCAGCACCAGGCTTCGCATGGCCCTATACTTGGCCCTGAATTTTTGGAAGGTGGAACAGATCTTTGGGAACTCAGAGCTGTTTGAACCAGCATCCTAGAGCGTTGATCATAATCTCCCCACTGACTGGAAAGAGATCTTCAGTGGATCACTAAAGGGCTCTGTTTTTTGCCCTGATCATTTTCTTCCTTAACAAGGACTTAGTAGGACACAGAATACTTGCTAACCAAATAAGCAGAAGATATAAGCTAAGAAAGATAATTAAGTAGATTTGATACTATAATTGCGATTCAAAGTTTATTTCTATTGTGTGGAATGATAAATAGACTATAATAAAAAGTGTAATAGAAGAAAATCTTAAGTTCTACACTTACGTTAAAGAGAAACAAATGACTGAACATATTAAGGCAGAGAATGGTTTAATAGCACTTCCGGTCAACAAAACAAAACAAAAACTAGATGTTTTATGGCTGCCTATAACCACAGAGTGGGGCTTCAATCTTGAGGACTGCTGAAGAAGGTAATGCATTAGGCTGTCTTGGCATGGGAAAAAAAGGAAGTTAATTTTTCTTTTGTTCTCTGGTGAGAGAGCACGTGTGGTGGATTTCATTGAGTTCTATTCTTGAACTTTTAAGGATTCTGAAAAGCTTGAATTTGTATAGAAGAGAATAACTCAGATGATGAGAAAGCCTAGCATGTTGTGTTTAAAGTAGAGAGGATGTAGGTAGAATGTGATGCTCTTCAAATATTAAAAACTTACCTGTAGGAAAAAAAAAAAACAACCCTGTAGACTCAGGATGTGAATTGGAAATTAAGCTCCTAGTTAAGTCATAGATGACAAGAATGTACACAGAAGGGTTGTTCTTTTATATAAGAAAGGTCTACAGATGAGTAGTGCAGGGCTGGCGAAATAGCTCTGTGAAGTCACTGAGTGCCCAGACTCTGATATCCTCCATGTATGATTACTTCCATCCCCAAGATCACCTCGCAGTAAGTCACGTAAACTCTTGCAATCACATTGGTATTCCAGACAGCAGGAGAGGGACCGGGGGCACTTCTTTTTTTTAAGAAGCCTTGCCTGAAGTTTCATTTCTTCTTACACCTTTTTGGCCACAACTTAGTCAGTGTTGTGGCCATACCTGGCTGCTGTGCAGGTGGGAAATGTAGTTTTCCAGTTAGGAGTATTGCCCAGAATGTTTTTTTATTAGGGAAGAAGGAGGACAATGGATATGGGAAAACAAATCGCTGCCTGTAGCATATCTAAACTTGGAAGGCAGAATGGAACCAATAGGTAGAAGTTAAAAAGAGGTACATTTTACTAAATATAGAGAAGAATTTCCTAATAGTTCTATCTGCCCCAAATTGAGCATGCTTTTTTTTTTTTTAGAGGTACTGATATCATTATTGTTGAACATTCAAAAGCAACTTAGAAAATTGCTTATCAGGGAAGTTTTAGAAGGAGATTTGATTTGTGTGATTTTTTCTAATACTATATGTCAAAATTATTTCAGCATATGTGTGAAGAGGCCATGCTGAGTTTTAGTTTGATGAACTTTTTTTATGAGACATTTTGGTAAAATAAGATTTCTGTTTACTATAATCAATAATGACAAGTGATCCTTAAAGTGAACACTTAGTACACAAGACTTGTTTTCATGTTACGCAGATGCCAGCATATTCTTTTTTTTTTTTTTTTTTTTTGAGACAGAGTCTCACTCTGTTGCCCGGGCTGTAGAGTGCCGTGGCATCAGCCTAGCTCACAGCAACCTCAAACTCCTGGGCTCAAGCAATCCTTCTGCCTCAGCCTCCCGAGTAGC